>PVIH01003098.1:0-117733 GCA_004025045.1 Sigmodon hispidus
GGAGGAAAGTAAGTTTAGCTAATCCAGAGCCTGACTGCTGATCATATTCTAGCAACTTGGGAGGGAAGAGGGGGAAGAGGGAAGGAGAGAGAAAGAGAGACTATGTGTCTGTGTCTGTCTGAGGAAGCCCCAAAAAGGAGTCGGAATTTGTTGAGTGAGAGTCATGGGTGGTTGTGATCTGTCTGCTATTTGCACTGGGAACCAAACTCGGGCCCTCTGGAGGGCAGCAAGCACTTTTAACAGCTGAATCATCTCTCCAGCTCCATAGGTTGCTCAAGTTTGCCTCATAATTTCACACTACAGTAAGGAGTTACATTTATCTGGTATTTACAATCATTTGTAATTCACATGATTTCTATAAGCAAATGTGGAAATATAAATAGTATGTAATTCATTTTTAAAAACCTTTACCATGTAAGAAAGACTATATATGTGTTAGTTACAGTAGGAATCTGTGCTGTGTGATGATGAATCAGCTGGTATGTGGGAAGGGAAGAAATTCCAAATTGGTTTAGCATTTTATTTCTGAGCCATATTTTCATGGCTGGAATGTCAATATTTGTGAACAGCCATGGAACAGATTGAAGATCACCTCACTATTTTTATGAGGAGTCTCAACTCAGTAAAATGGAGGGTCAAACTACCCTTCAGAGTCCTCTCAACTGCACTCTCTTACTGGCTCTTCTCTCTGTGGTGATATGCTATGTATTTAATAAAACCAGTCTAGAATATCAGAGAACAGATCCACCTACAGTCAAGCCAGGAGTATCAGAAAGTGGTGACCTATGTTTTTAATCTCATAACTCTAGAGACAGATAAGGTATTTAAGGCAGGCTTAAGAAGACATTTATTCTGTAGAATCAATGAGGAATGAGGCTGAGGAAGCTGGAAGATAGCTTTTACCTCGAGAAGCTGGCTTGGTGAGATTTGACTGTGGTCTGTTTCCTCTCTTTGATATTCCAGACTGGTTTTATTAAATACAGAATATACCACCATATCTCTTCTCTGTAGCCACCTTTGACAAGTGACTTTAAAACTTAAAAGAACTCTGTCTTTTGAGGACCCTGTCTCCTGGGGGCTCCCTTCCTTCCCATTATTCCACTTGCTTGCTGTCTACCCCCACATTCTTCTTGGGTCTGAGCATGTCTTCAGATCTGCAGAACCACTGTTCTTAAGGTTTGTAGGCCCACTCCAGGCCTCCCAGTCCAGCAGACCCACTGCTGACCTTGGCTTCCCTTTCTGCACTCTTTCTCCACACTTCAGTTTCTCTGAAGCCACACCCTCAGCCCCTCACAACATCACCCCAACTGCTTCTGTTGGCTCTCCTTTTAATATTTCTCCCTCCTCTCAATTCAGACCTTAATTCTCTTCATTTATAATGGCTTCTTACATATCTTCAGTTTCTTCTCTCTCTCTCTCTCTTTTTTAAATTCTTATTTGAGGAGTTTTTCTATAATAGCTGATTTCTCCTCTGCTTAACTCTTCATCAAAGACAGTATTCAATTTCTCACCATGTGCTACATGGGCATTGATAAACTCTTTTCTCCCACTTCAGTGCTAAGACACTTGATGAAGTTATCAGCTGGTTTACTTTTTCATAAGGCCACTGTCTGTCTGGAGCATGGTCCCTCTAATTGTATTTTCATGTGGCTGTCCCTTCGGGCACATAAATCCCTTGTATTTTTCAACTAATTCAAACTTCCAACACTCACAAGGACACAAGCCATGTAGGATCAGGCCTTGCCACATACGTCTTTGTTGAATGTCATTGTGTCCTTAGAAATCTCTTTTCAAAAACAGTTGTGTTCTTAAAGACACTCAAGATTAGGAGTTGAGCATACAAATTCTTAGATGGGGGACACAATTCATGTTTGGCATTTTTGGGATTGAATTTTTCAAAGTAATTAAGATAGGCAAATAATTATTGGAAATATGGTTACTAATCACTAATTATTTCAGGTTTTAGAACAATGGCTTGGGACTTATTCTCTAAGAAACACAGTCTCCCCTCCCCTACTGCATATAAATCCCAATGAAGCACAAATTTCTGTAAGTTGCTTAAAACAAATTAAGGGCTAGTATTTTCCCCCCTTAGTTTACATACAAAGGTCCAGGAGATATTACAGCTTGAACTGTACAATAAAATGAGTTACATAGTGGAATCCATGGTCACCTCAGCTCCAAGCAACTCCTCCAAGCCTGGATCTTAGTGAGACTTCTTAAATCATGACTATGTTAGATCTCCTGCATTGAGGATAAGCTTTCAGTGCCTGCTTCATTCTTACAAAAGCTACTGCATAATCATTCACTGTATAGACTATGCATTTCCATGAGTTACCAAGAACTAGCTGTTATGGGCTAAGTCATATCTATTCTCTACCCTCCACCTCCAGATATTCAAGACCTAACCTTTGTTATCTTTGCACCTCACCTGTCTTAGAAGGTTCTGTACAGATAAAATTGAGGATTCCTCAACCCCTGATAAGTTCCTTTGGAAGAGAAGAAAAAGTACAACTTGAACATCACCTGGCAGCATTCTAGAACAGTTAATAACAACTATCTTGTGCCTTATGTCCGTTTGTTAAAATACCAGGTGAACCCCTGGGATATCATATTTGATTGCCTTTTTCCTTTTTCTTATGTGCTTTCTATAAGTCTAGATTTAGGTTCTTCTAAATTAAATTCCAAGTGTGAAACATATGCTGGAGTTTATTTCACATTAGCTTGAAGCTTTCACTTAATTAGTCTTATCAATAAAAACCAGAAGTCAGATATCAGGGTAATAACCTGAAAGACCAGAGAGGCAAAGGAGCAGCCGCCAGTGATTCTCAGACTGAAAGAGGCCCAGATCCTGTCTCTGCCCACCTGATACTCCAGTCTCCACCCCCAGAGTGCTGGGAATAAGGTGTGAGCTACCACTGTCCAGCTTCTATGCTTAACTAGTGCCTAACTCCACCCTTCAATCTCCAGGCAAGCTTTATTTGTCAGAAACACAAACAAAACTTCATGGCACATAAGCTAAACAAGGTAATAATGAAGTCAGTGGGGTCAACTGAAAAGTCTGTCTTTGGATCTAAACTACATCATTGTTACTGTTGGAAGTTCTTCACAAGCACGAACTATCTGTCGTACAGTAGAGTTGACTGAGCCTAGAAAACTTCTGAAAAGAGGTTTTCTAGAAAACCTGGGCTATCTGATCAGTTTCAAAACAATAAAAATGCCAGTATGATGGTGAGGCTTACCTGTAACTGGGGCACAAGGAAGTTTCTCTATTATTTGCATTTGTTCTATTTAGTTCAATTTTCCCTTTGTGGAGACTTATACCATTGAAGAAGTAAAAATCCATCCAAGGGGTAATAGCAATGGGCACAACCAGCAGGAGGAAGGTGGGAACCATAAAACTGTTCCAGAAAATGATTTTCCTTGGAATATAGATGGTGACTTAATGGAAGCTGCGTCAGAAGTCCACATTAGGTAAGCCCAACTGTTTCGCACTCTGTGTGAATAGCAGACATAACACTAGTAATAGAAGATGGGGGTTCTTCCTCTTAACTGCCCAAATAGAAGATTAAAAACCAGTAAGTTAGCAACTGTAAAAAGACATACATACATTTCAATAAATACAAATATGAATATTTATGCTGTCATTGCTGATCAATATTTTGCATAAGTGATACAGATAATATGTTCACAATTTACAATGTTGATCTTAGGGGGTAGTCTTAAGCCTTTTGAAAATAATGTAGCACCACTGTCTGTAGACCCCTCCCTAAATTGGGCTGTAAAACAATAACACTGTGTTGAACACTGCTTTTTAATCAAGTCATGTTTTCTGTTCAAGTCAGGATATAAAGCAAGTCAGGATATAGGCTTTTGTCAAACTTTACAAAGAATTCACCACATTGCACATATTGACAAGAAGAGTGTGTGATGAGCATGAACAGTTGTAGAAACCTACATACTCATTCCTAGTAAGCCTCATGGTTTTTAGCAAGGTGAAGTGGGGAGGGGGCACCCCCCTGATGGGGTGTTCTCAAGCAACTGGCTCCTCACATAGGCATTGGAGGACATTAGCCAGGCAGGAAAGGTGACCAAGAAGGTTCTGTAATGGTCACAGATATTTGAGTTTTGGTCCTTCAGCTTCCTTGCTTGTGGTCCTGCTGTGAATGGATGCTTACTGATTGTTAATCTGTGCTTAATATACCACAGACACGGGGTGTGTGAAAAATAACAATGGCAGGCAAATGAAATAACACTTTTGTATTGTTCTTTACAGACTACACCCAAGACTGATCAGGCTTTATGGAGGAACCCTGGAAGGAATGAATGATTCCAAAGTAGCATGTGATTGCATATAAAAGAAATGTGTAAGGTGGAATTTTATTATGACAAAATCTGCTATACAATATATACACAAATAGAAAATGCATTTTTTGAATAAAAATATGTATTTGAAACAACTATTTTAATGTAATTAAAAATATTATCTAGGTGTTTGCAAATCAAGATGGAAATATGAAATCAATGGATAATCAAATTCTTATTTTTAAAAAGCATTTGTTAGATCTAATATAAACAACATCCTGCTATATCATTATTGTTGAAGATAATTCTTGTTATTAATTTGTTTACAATTTCCTGTAGGCTGATAAAATATAGATTTTATAAATTTTAAAACTCTACAGGGAACTAGAGATGTAACCATGAACAACCATTTAATTTAAAAAAAATCTTTCTATGTAGGCTATTGTTCCCTGACCTATGCCATAATAGCATCTTTTGAAGTAGCAAGGCCTTAAGCTTATTATACAGGTAAACATCCAAATTTTTACTAAGTTTTATTCTAAAATATACATAAAATATCTTTCTAAGTGGGCAAAAATGTGGCCCAGGAGGTAGCTGTGTTCCTTTGTACCTGAAAGGCAAGGCTCGGCCAGGCACAGCACTCAGTTTTCAGTGTACTGATCCAAATTTAAGTTTTCTCAGCAACCATCCTTTACAGAGATAGGAGTAAACTGATATTGATCATTATGTATTAACACTGATACCCACATGAAACAACGAGTTTACTTCTTATGAGAAAGCCACAAATATATAGCCTTTATACAAAGAAAATGTTTTAAAAATACAAACAATTAAATATTGTGTGTCTGTGCGCATGGAGTTGATGCTTGTACTCAAGTTTCAACCCTCAAAAGTCCCTCCTAAGCCCCGGGTCACCCTTGTTCTCCCGCCACAGACCTTGGGCTTGTGAACAGGGAACTCTCATGAATCAGGAAATCTGAGAAGGAGCCAGCTGGCAGCAGCAGAGATGTTTTCTGTAAAGCAATCTTTCTTCTTAACAGTGAAAGCTGCTCCTTTTACTCAACACATGTTAAAAACCTGGCCATAGCTTTCTTATATATAATATCCAGATGAAAATTCATATTTGTCAAACCACATATACGAAATAAATAGTAAAAAAAAATTATTCTGTAAACCCAAAGAGAAGATATTTCACTTTAAAATAGAATCTTGTATAACACTAAACCTACAATCTCGTAGGAATTTTAATGCCATATTTATTATGTCATTGCATGCAAGCCTCACTGTGGCTTCCACGTCAGTCTATGTACTTATTTCTCTATATCTGTAACTTTTTTTTACAGTCCTGAATAAATATATCCAGGATTAAAAAAAATCCAACCTTGCAGATATTCATGTTTGCTTAATTTGAAATAGTAAATGTTTTATGAAATATTGGCTCCCTAATCTTTCTTTGCATAGTTCAGAACATCAGTAAGATAGAATTCATGTTATATCATTAAAGTGCAATATTTATAACCTGCTATGAGAATAAAATTCTTAAGAATAAGTTTTACAAATAAAATTTTGAACAAAAAATCCTGGATAGTCTTGACTAAAAAAAAGCAGATTGGTAATTGTATATTTTAGAAAAGTATATGTACATGCAAAGAAGAGTCCACAGCTGGCCCCTTATTCAGAAGCCATCCTGCTCTGTGTGGATATTATTCACCAATCATTGACAATTTATATCTGCCAAATAAAAGGAGCATAGGGACACAGCTATATGATGACATGCCACCAATGACAATCTTCAAATTCACCATTTTAAAATGATTTATCCATTAGAAAATCTGGAAGCAGCTCTTTGAAAGAGTCTAAATGGCTTCAAAGACCATCATTATATTTTGAAAATGTCTCAGAATGTATTTGACACCAACAAGTGCCCATTCTCTGGCAATTACTTCCCTGACAGGAGCACACATAGTCAATATCTCCTTGAAAGATTGTTTGTGTAAGTCCACCTGGGTAAGTTTGGAGTTTCTTTCAAGTTATCTTCTGAAGTTCACTTCTCTTGAGTAAGTCAATAGCTTTAGTGTTTTCCTTCATTTTTCTGATGAAAAATGTCAGTAGATTTTGAGTATTTTCTTTCTTGAAGATTTTATCCGCATTAAGATATAGTACATCACAAGATCACAAGTACTTGGAAAAGGAGAAATTATCTTGGGCCTTCTGAACAGGATCCTTTCCTAACCTTTGTTCAGTTCTCTCAGTTTAAAAGTCTTTAGTCATCGTTGCTTTTGCTGTCGACATAACTCCAGCTGTCTCTCCTGTTTTCTTCTTGGAGAATAGATTTGTACTGCCTTTTAAAGAACCCGGCCTGTAAACAGATTAGATAGCAATTTCTGAACCCATAATATTCACATCAAATATCTAATCAGCATAGAATACTTTTAAAATGTTGCCCCAGGATACCCTAGCTGTCAAGACAGTTGTAAAGGTGATTATCAGTGTGGGGCACCCTGGACTTCTCAGTGATATATACACATTCCACCACAAGATGATATTCAACATTTCAACATTATATGCCTTTTCCCAAATGAACTCTTGAAATTAGAATATATCTGAAATGAGTATTAAAATTTCAGCTACTGATTAAAAACAAGAAGAATTTTTAATGTTGAACCTAATTGGCTCTGAGACAATAAAGTCATTCAGGGTAGTTTAACTAGTAATAATTATTAAAGGTAGGCTGTCCATATAACACAAGAAATTAATAAATGTTAAATTATTACCTTCCACATAACACAAGAAATTAATAGGAGTACAATAAGTCCAAGCAGCAAGCTGCTGGTGATAATCACAATGGTGAATTTTTTTTTGGGTTTTTGATGATGAAGCCCTTCTAAGAGGACCTGCAGAAGTAGAACAAACACACACTCAGAAACAACAGTGCTCCCATTTCCCTGGAAAGCCTCCCAGATGCCTACAGAGACCAGAATTCCCCTCCCTGGCCTGTTCCAAGTCAACTGTAAGAAGCAGAAACTGAGCAGAATGGGTTCTATGGCTCCTCCCATCCTTCCCATTCTCACTGCTACCAAATTGCTCTCTATGTACTTTCCTCTATTGTGGAAAGTGGATAAATAATTAAAAGGCCTCTATGACCTGGTCACACTCTGACTCCTAAAAGGCACTACCTATGAATACCCTAAACCTATTTCCCATACAGTTTTCATGCAGCACCTAAGAAGGTGATCTTACATGGGCAATGTTCTCATCTTTGTTTAGCTCAATAACTTTTGGGTGTGGCTCAGGAAAAGCCGTTGCTCTTATTTCAAACTTGAGTGATGAAGTCTCATCCTGTTTTGAAAAGAAATAATCAACAGAGTTTGATTCATAGTTTATTTCATAAAGACATGTCAATATAAATGCCATATTTGCTATCTAGAATTTCTGTAACTTCCATGGAACCCTTTTTATTAAATGTAACCATGTTGCAAATCACTTGATTTACATATTTTTCCAGGTTATAATATGCAATAAGTTATTGGTGATCAGTATAATTTTTCCAATAATATTAAACTTTACCCACAAACAAGCCTTCTTGGCCTGGTAAACATTCTCTCAGGTTTGTCTTTTTCTTGTTTCTGATGGAAAGACATGCATTCTACTTAGTGTATCTTGTGACAATATCTTGGTCTAATGATAATAAAATCTAGTATATGATCATCTGTGGGTAAATTCTGAGCTTTAGATTTTTAAGTGGGGAGTTTGTAACAGAATCCATAAAGCTTGGGGATCTGTGAATGGGCTGTACAGATTTCAGGGATATTTTAAAAACATATTCATTTGTACAATTATAGGGATGAATAGGAATATAGTATTTAGATATAGCTTTTAAAAATGAATAAGACTATTTGCTTTTATGAACATATGGAGGTACATGAAAACTTGTAGGAGGTTGTTTTCCTAACGTGTGGCTCCTGTTGCCAAATTCAGGCCATTATGCATGATGGATGGAAGGGCTATAACTATTGAGCATTTTTGCCAAGTATTTTCTTTTCTTTTTTCTTTTAAACAAGAGCTCATGTAACCGTAGCCCAGATTGGCTTTCAGATTGCCATATTAGCTGAGAATGATCTTGAATTTCTAATCTTACTGCTCTTAAATGCTGGAACTACAGGTGTGAAGTACAACACACATAGAGTTCATGCCAGGGTTGGGGATTGAGGAGGGCTTTGTGCATGTTAGGCACATTCTCCCTTTTGAGGTATGTCTTTGTCTCTAGAATTCTTAAGGAGGTCTATTGTCTTCAAATGCTAAAATTCTACTATGTAGTGATTACTTGACATTCTTCGAATTAGAAATAACAAATTTTACCTAGACCTATAGCAATATTTCAGCAGGAGAACTGATTCACTTTGACTGTAGGGATGTCAACAGAGGCAGGAACTGTCTGGTAGGCAGGGCACTATTAACTGCCCTGCAATGTGTATGGCAGCCTGACCATAAAGGTTCTTCTCTCCACCATGTCTATAGTGCCCATGTTGAGAATCTTGTGGCATACAAGAAACAGCTCTCAAGGCCGAGTGGCTTGTTTTGGTCTCATGACTTTAGGGCATATCTGAAGCTAGGATGATAGTTCTCCTTTCACTGGCTGATGAATATTCTTTAGACCACTGTGTAGGAAATTTTTTATACTATGAATAAAGAAGTCACATTTTCTATCATTGTATATCCTTATTCAAGGTCCCTTTCCCCTCCCACCACATCAGGTCATTCTCTCTCCTCCACATCTCCCCCTCCCCCCTCCCCCCCAGCATGGGCAGGAGGTCCCACAGTCCCAATATTGCTTAATTCAGCCTCCATTCCTGGCAAATCCAGTTTCCTCACCCCAACATTGAGACTGAGTCAGGCATTCCTCTAGAGGAAGTGGGATCCAAGGTGCCAGTCCAAGGTGATTCTGATCCCAAGCTGTTCAGTGGTTGTGGTTTGCAACTTGGGTATACTTTGCTATTTTCTTTTTCTTTCTTTTTGTGTAAGAATTTTTAAAAGTACTACTGAATGTGTAATAGCTCCATTTCTTTTGGCTACCATGGGCAGAGACAACTAAAAATGTGGGAACAAAATTTATCTCAATTTGCAACTCCATTCGAAAGCCTTATCTCCACTGCCCACTGACACTATCAACACTGGCCAGAAAAAGAAATTGAAAAAATACTTTTCAATTTTCTCCTATTATTTGAGAGCTCTTCAGAGTAAAACATACTCTTTTAGAGTAAAAAGTCAAAAATGCATTTAATCCCTTTTTAACTTGAAGTTTTACAGTTTATTTTCAAATTTTATTTTTGTTACTGACTTTTGATATAGTTGATTTTTTTTCCTTTTTGAGACTGAGTCACATGTGTTATAAAAGGACCTTAAACTCATTATGTAGCTGATGGTAATTTCAAGCTTCTAATCCTTATGCCTCTACCCCTGGAGTGCACGGATGACGGGCATGAGCCACCACATCCAGGTTTAGTTGATACATTTTGATGTTTTGGTTTGCTTTTCTTTGAAGTCAAGTTTTAACTTTACTTCTTGGTTTTAGTTTTTAAATATTATATTTTCAAGGATTATTTAAGGTTATGTGAACTGAAAGTTAATCAAGTTCCTCTGTTACTTAATGTTCATAGAGAATGCAGTGCTAACCAAATGTAATAATTCCACAGTTTATCTCTGTTGGCTAATGTAATAAAAATGAGATTTTGGCTTTATTCCAAAATTGTATTCTTGTCTCTGTAATTTTGAATGCTTCCACACTATCCTGTCTATGTAAAAATGACCGAGTTTATAGATCTACAACACAAAGTTATCCATCTGACTTTCGACTCACCATATCCAAGACTGATGGCCGACCTTCCAGCTGGATGTGAACACTGGCTTCCTTCCCACTTTCCATTTTCCCGAAATTGCATAAGAAGTCTAAACAGTGTATGTCAGCTTTCATGCAATACTTGAAAAGAATGAAAAAGCACTGCATTAACATTTTTCTACATTTAAAAAATTAACAGCTGGAGAAGATGGTTCAGTGGACAGAATGCCTGCCATGTAAGCATGACAATAAATAAGAGTCTGAATGCCCAAACCTGTGCAAGACTGGAGGAGATTGCATGGACTTGTAATCCACTGTATCTACTACACAATGGGAGGTAGAGACAAGAGAAGTTTCTAGGGGCAGCTAGCCTCCCAAAGTACAAGGGAAGAGTCAACCCCATGGTTGGTTCCTGAACACTGTGCATGCACTGCAGAACACCTGTATCCTCTTAAAAAAATCTAAACATATAAATTTTAAACCTTAAAACATACTTTACATAGATTAAAAAATCTCCCCATGTGCCAGCAAGATGGCACAACAGCACGTAAAAGTACTTGTTTCCAAATCTGAAGACCTGAGTTCAAATACCCCAAACCCACAGAATGGTAGAGGAGAGCCTTCTCCTGTAAGCTGTCCTCTGACCGCCACAGGCATACATGGCATGCTTTCATGTACACACTCACACAAATGAATATGATAAAGGTGTTTTTAAATATCCCTAATGGTGTTCAGAAAACTGCCCTTTTTATAACCATCATCTTTCCTTCATAGAATTTAAAACTCATCTTTATTTAGACAAAACAAGCATTTTTTTTTGTCTGATAAATTATTACAAAGTATTCAAAGTGTAGCGTGTATTTCCATGAGTTTTAGTAACTGAGCCTTCTGGGACAGGATGAAAAGGAAGGTTGGAAACAAACAAGAAAAAAAAAAGCCAAGCATGCCCAAGCGGCAAACCACAACCAATGAACAGCTTGGGATCAGAAACACCCTGGACTGACTCTTCGGATCCCACTCCACCTAAAGGAACACCTGACTCACTCTTGAGGGAGGGGGGACAAAACTGGATTTGGCCAGGAGCGGAGACTGAACTAAGTAATATTGAGTCAGTGGGACCATGGGACTGTCTGCTGCCTGCCCAGGGAGGGGATGGGGAGTTGCAGAGAAGAAAAAATGATCTGATGTGGTGGGAGGGGGAAGGGACCTTGAATAAGGATATACAGGGATGGAAAAAAAAATTCAGAGGGAAAGCTGAACACAAAGTAAATATATATGTAGCCATCTTATTTGCATTATCACCCTTGATAAGTCATGCTTATGATTTTTATCTTCTTTATAGTTATTGTTAACTTATCAGCATTTTAAATTCATTTTACTGTTTTTCTTGATAAATACAAAATAAATAAAGAAGAAGGAAAACAAAAGAAAAGGAAGGTTGGTAATAAGAGCCTCCCTAAGTTACATGCTCTATTTTTTGTTGTATGATGTCTCCAGTTTCTCTTATAAAGTCATCAAATTGGAAAGAATGAGAACCTTGTGTTGTTAATATGGCTGATCAGGTGACTTGGTATCAGGAGGGTTCTGGTATAACATCTGGGTGGCACAAGGGGGGATATTTGTTAGGTAATAAAACCCTACAATGCATACTTAACCCTGGGCCCATCTCAGCACTCCATCCTGCTTGTTCCTTAGGTGGGAATATTACCTAAGCTTGTATCCCTAACTACTTCCCTGGCAGCTCAAGCCCCCACTGAATTTGGTTTTAAATGTTTTAGTTTGAAATGTCTATCTGAACAATGAAAACTTACCAAGAGTCTCTTATCAGTCTTTGATAAGAATCTGAGTATATCTGTCAAGACCCCTGCCACACCTTTTTGCTGTCCTGATGCACACTCTCTTTCATAATGTTTAAAATGGCATTGCCCAGTAGTCACCTAAAGAAAAAAATGAAACAGAACTAAGCAAAAAAATCATCTCTTTTTGGACACAACGTGACTTTAAAAGTTTCAATTGATGATTTTTACAAAAATACATTAAGCACCTCTGAAATTGAGAAAGTATTTTTGACAAAATTATTTGGAAAAGAGTCAATCTCTGGCAAGTCCCCAAATAAAACCCCAACCAAATTCTAGCAGGTCCTTGGTTGACAACATGTTCTGTCTTTACTGAAATGGGGAAAAAAATGCCTGGTGAACATTAGCCTAATTTGGTTTCACATAACAAATTATGCTACAGTTACACATCCTAGCATCTAAATCAGGACACAAATAAATCTTCAAAAACAAAAAATTCAAACTCCCTTACTCCTTTGTGTAGGCTTTTCTGGTGATTGTTATTGCTTGAACATTGAGGTTAAAAGAAAATCCTCATGAACAAGCATGAAAACATTGGCATAAGAACTGATTCAAAGGTTTTCTCTTTCTGTTATTGCCATAGTGACTTCAAACTTTGTTGATTATTCTATGAACTATATCTTCACAGGTTCATATCCCAAAAGAGTGATGTAAAATCATTAATAAAGATGGAAGAGCCAGATTTTCTGATGTGTGTGACAATGTAGGTGCCACCTCTGGGCTACAGTCCTGAAGAAATGTATTATATTCAAGGTGCTCTCAGTGGATGCACATGAATCACAGCATTGGGTAAAATTGAAGTTAACGGGAATCTCCATCTTCACACAGCCCCTAAGATAAGGGTTGGTATTTAAGACACACTATAGTTCAGAGAAAGGAAACATCCTTTTACCTGGACATCTAAGACGTTGAACAACTTATCAGTTTGTGGAAGAAAAGAATTGGGTATCATTATCTCCACACTAACATTTGGAGCCATGCTAATGCCAGTGTTTATAACCTGAAAAAGAAAGAAAAGTATTTAAAGATACTTTTCATAATTATACATGCAAAATTACTAGCCAAAGTGGAAGATATATAGACAATGAAGCAGGCAGAATATCCATAGTCATAATCTTTCCAATTTAACCAGTTCAAATAGCACTTCCACTTATGTCTGCTTTTCATTTCTCACCAGCCGTATCTGGTAAACTTGGCCTACCTAAGTAATTACTGGTGCTTTCACTATGTAATTCACGATTTACACTGCTATACTAATCAAACAATGCCTTTGATTAAAACAGATCCCTTTGTAGAAATTACCTTTTAACACCTGTGACCAGCTAAAATTTTTGCTTAACAGCCAAATTTTCAAAAATGGGTTTTTTATTAGTATACTGATACTTCTATATGATAGTAATTTTTTTTTAACTAAAAAGAGGTGGGGATAGTCAATACTGATGAAGCTGGATGGCAGACCAATCAACCACATTGATCCTAGAGAAAGGTAAAGTAAATGCTTCCATTACTTGGTACTGTTGGGCTGGTTAAAGACCCTTAAGCAACTATAGATTTCCTGATTAACCCCCAACCCCCCAACCATGTTTCCCCCTGGCTTGTCTGCCTTGAACACATCTTCAGAAGGATGAAGAGATCTCTAAACTCTGCCTGTTCCAGACATTCACATGTCTTAGAAAGAAAATCTGAGACAAGAGAATAGCAATAGTAGACCAAGGAAAGAACATTCTGCCAGTCATTGAGGCCAAGGGACACTGTGGAACAGGAATTTCTCTGAAGCAAGACATCAAGGTCAATCCTTTCTTCATTCCCATGTGTTACAAACCAACAAAACCAGCTTTGCTTACATGGAAAGTGAAGTTCAGCTTCTCTGCCATGCATGTTTCTGGCTCATATTCTTCTCTTGATCCATACACAAAGGAAGTTGGGTTCACAAGCCTGCCAGGAACAAGTTCAGCTTGAATATAGGGTCTTTTTGAAGAGGGGCTTTACAGTCTGTCTTTAGAGGTGGAATACAGTACATTTAAAAGGCAACATAAAATCTTTTGGTTCTTTGGTCAGATAAAAGCTCTAATAACTGATGAAATACGAAGTCATGTGCTCTGACCCGAGGGACCATGCCTATGCTAACCAATCTATGTGCTTGTCTTTTTCACACCTGCTGGCTCACTGCCATTAGCACCTTTTCAGCCCTAAAAAGATTCATGCAAAGTTGTCAAGCCTGAGCTGAAGCCCTAACCTTCCTTTGGGGATGTGGTGGCTCCATCTAACCTGTTTATTATCTCTTGTTGGCTGCTGCTACTGAACCTCAAAATTCTGGGAACAAGTCAATCACTAAGTTATATGATAAAAGTTTTTGTTAGGATACAAAATTTTGATTTTTTAATCCTGCAATTAGACAAATATATGCTCAGTAACAAGCACTGAGAAGGTGCTGTTCTGAGGACGTCCCTGTTCCACAAGTCACTCACTCATATCTAGCAGCCAATGACAAGTAATTGGCAATGAGGAATCCAGGATGCAGGAAAGGTATTGGAAATAATTCAACAACACATATTTGTGCAATTTAACACTTGCTGTTTTGTCCCAAATACTAACATGTCAACAGTGGAAATGAAGATGTTTATCATGTGAAAAATTAAGAAGCAATGTTGATATGATACTAGGAGACACACAATAGCCTTGATTTGCTTCACCACTGACCCCCAGGATCTGATATTCTGAAAAGACCATGTCTCCCTGTTTTATACAACTAATACAAAATTTCATCAGTTACAGAAAGCGACATTTTGTGCAGTTGGGTGCCTCCTTCATGCATGGCTAAAATGATGGAGGAATTGTTATATTTAGAGCAATAAATACAATTCATTTTATTCTGTTAATTCATATGTTCTTGTGTTTTAAAAATGTATGTATGCATCTATCATAAGGAGGGAAGTAGCCCATGACTCCTCATCACTAACTAAAAAGCTGTAGACAGATAAGGCTTTCTAGGGATGGAGAATCAATACTTTTAGTGTTTATGGCTCCAAGCAGGTTAATCACACTTCAGTTATGGCCCCACCCTTGGGAATACATGGACAGCATAAACTGGAATTTGTGGGTTCTTTTTTTACATGGTATGGATTTGGGGCCATTTCTAAAGGTAGAATGGATATGGGTAGAAGAGTTGATTGATGAATATGATCAAAATACAAGGCATTAAATACTCAGAATTAAATGTTTGTAGTGTTAGCAATTATTGGGCATGCTGGTACATGTGTATAGAGCTAACATTCAGAATGCAGAGCCAAGATGATCACTAGTACCTCAAGAGCATCCTTTTGACCTACACAAGTTGCAAGTAAGTCTGGTCCACACAGAGAGAAACTCTGTCTCACAAACAACAAAAATGTTTAAGGCACAGACTAACAACTTGAGAAACTGCAGGTGGAGTCTAAAGGTATTGTTACTCCCTCTTTTGTTCTATATCCACACATTTGATTCACAGAAGGATCCATTTGGAAGTTATTAAAACAATAAAGCGGGCCCCAGGGTTCTGACTGAGAAGTACAGTCAAGGTTCATGGATAGATAGGACATACCTCACAGGCTTTCCCTCTCATGTCTTGGCCATTTGTCCACACAGGTACATGTGGGCTCTGGAGAGTGGCAATTTGGCTAAGTACAGTCTCTTGTGTCTTCCGTACTATGGCCACTGTGTACCATGCCATAAGTGGCATTCTACATAACTGTGTGCCCCTTGGTTGCCAAACTGAAGGATGACCATGGCCTGATGAAAGCTTATTGGGACCCTTCCAGTACAAAATCTCTAACAGCTGGCCGTGAGTTTGATGTAGCATCAGAGCTGATTACAGAGTGGATTAAAATGAATCACCAATCAAGCAACTGCATTCACAGGCAATCACAAAGACACAGTATCATTTCCATTTAAACATGTTCTAACATGTTTCTTTAATTAATATAGGGGAAAAGTAGTAGTGAAAATCCTTTCTAATCTAGAGACCTTTGTCTCGACTTACCCGTGAACAGTCAGCATAACTTCATATCTTAGGGGTATTGCTAATGTCACTGTATTGTCCTTCACTGTATCTATTTCTCCTTCATTTTCACTGTAGAAACAGAAAACCATGAGAACCCAGTGTCAGAGAACAGAAACTGCATACTATTCAGACTTAATAGATGGCTATTTAGTAGCATTGGGGAAGTAGAAATAAGAAGAGAAATTGCAACACTTCAGAACAGGGTTGGTAGAAATTGTTCTCATTATTCACACTGTTGCCATTGATAGAGAATTATCAGACTACAGCTCCATAGGTCCCTTAAGGCCATCTCCAGAATGTGGCATGTCTTTTATGACAGTTATTTCTTGCAAACTCAACCATACCAGGAGGCATGAACAATGATGCTGAGGTCCTCATCAGCTCTGCTGAGTGAGCTCACATCCAGGAGAAAGCTGATGTCTATCTGCAAAGCAGAGGAAAAGACCTGTTTTTTAATCTAAAATAAATTTTCATAGATTAAATATTTTCTTTTTCCTTAAAAGATTTTGCTGTTTCTTAAGGAAAACAGAATGGAATATTCTAGATGTGGCAGAAGCTCCATCCTTCACTGGGTAGCAAGACATAGAAACTGTTGGGTTCAAAGCCCAAAGCATTTCCATACTTCTCTTTCAGAAACAAAGCCTTCTCTAAATGTAAAGACTGGCAGGCCCAGACGGACTCCATTAGGAACGTTTTAACAACTTGGTTGAGGACTCTTGCCAAAAACACCTTTTTTTGTATAGCAGAGGTAACATGCCTGGCAGACAGGGCCACCTGGGGTGGGGGTGGGGGTGTTGGAAGAGAGTGAACAGGCAAAACACATTCTGATTGACACATTTACTTGCCTGTCTTGACATAAACAGGCTCCCTGCTCAACCCCCACTCCCCACCCCAAACAAAGAACATTGCTAAGAATATAAATACGAGGCTAGAAGACTTTCGGACACTTTAGTCCCACATAGCTTCACAACTAAGTACAACAATACATTTTTAATGCAGCATAAAGGTAGGAGAAGGTAGAAAAAGACATTCCTAGCAAATGAAAATCACAAATGCTAAATGCTTACCCTTGAGAGACGATCTACATATATGTAACCAAGGCTGCAGGCAAGTTTTACTGTGCCAGAACTTGCTGTCACTTCACAGTTTATTTGTTTCTCTTCCTAAAAGAAAAAAAATAAAATAATTAGTTGGGAGAAAATTAGACATTTAGAATATATGTTTAGGGTTGGTTTTAAAAAATATTTTCTGCTTAGCTTGGGAATAATATGTAAAATTATAATCGATGATACAAATGTGTATACATAATACCCATGTGAATTCTTCATAAATAGCTCTTGGGTGTGAATTCTCATGGTCCTCACTTTGTTGAAGAGAAAATTATTTGTAAAAGTAGGGAACAAGAAGGCCGTATGGTTCATCTATCCTTCTGTATAGTATATATAAAATGTGTTTATTCAATTGTAGTACAGTAATCATAATAGATATAGATCAAATTCTGAGTACCTAGAATTTCTTCTCCTCCTTTTGAGATAGCTGCTCATTGATTTGAAAGGGGTAAATAGCTGTTTTTAATAGGTGAAAGGTCCCTGGGGTTGACTGTCTCCAGGATAGGGAGATCTCAAGGCAAATGTGCTAGAAGGTTTTCTCTTTGCAACTCAACCTTTCTAATATTTCACTGATGGTCTAAAGTGGCAATCATTGGGGTCCTATGGTAACATAAGCTCTATGTGTACTCCAGACTTGAAAAGAGGATTTCAGGACTGAGGAGGGCTAACAGTTGAGAAGTATTGAATGAAGGCTGATAACTTCAACTTAAAATATAGAGCAGGAATTCTGGGTTCCTTAGCACGGAGGATGCTCCAAGATGAGCAGCATCAGCATCTTAAAAACACATGGCAGAGATGAAGTAGTGGTGCCTGAAGAGAGGTTCCTCTTCTATCACCTCAGAATAACCGGGAGACCCAATGATGCCCAACAGTATGACAGAAACTCCAGTTGTTTATCCTACATCAGTGGAGTAAAAATGGCACTTACACTTGTTTTAAACTTCAGTATTTTCTACTGTTGTAGTTTCTAGCACTTACCAGGTCTATGATCTTAATGAAATAAAGGCCTGTAGGGAGTTGAATGTTCAGGGTTGTTTCATAAGCATCGTCTCCAGCATTGAACACAGACACGTTTAGCATTATGGTCTTCATGCTCCCAACAGCAAGATAGGTTTTGTTTTCATATGGTCTAGAAATTAAGTAATTAAAGTAAAAAAAAATATCCCTCCATATATAAAATATTCATGAATATAAACTGTTAACTCAGAAAAGCAACTACAAACAATATCATACAAATTTAAAACTTCCATTTACTATTTCAGGTATGTTCATCCAGCTGCTCCCAAAGAAAAATTTGATACTATTATTTGTCTGATATTTAATTAGTTATTTTTTTGTTTTAATTCCCCTTTGCTGAGCTTACATTTCCCTCTTTATTTTGTAAGGTTTTTACTTAATCTTTTAAAAGACCTTGATCGAACTAGCTTCTATCAAAGCCAAATATTAGAAGAGGGGAAACTGAGGAATAGGGGAATAAGAAAACCTAAGGAGATATTGGCAGAAGTAATGCCTAGAACTGCTCTGGCCTGCAGGTGGGTGCTACAGAGATCCATAGACAGACACTAAATTTCTGAAGCAGTTAATTGGTTGTGTCTGATAAAAGTAAATCACAGAAATGATTCAGTGTCCTATGTACTGCAAAACAAAGGGTATAGGAGATCTAGACATGAGGGTACAGGCTTTGGGGGATAGGGTTTTAGTTATCTCAATTAGGCCTTGGCAATTCAATCTATAATAATGATAAAGTTACTATTCGTTGAAGATGGATCAAGTGCCTTCTATGAAATCCTTAAAATGTTTCAAGTACGCAAAAATAAAGATGCTCAAGGCTACAGCACTGCAATATTCTGAATCCTTGAGCCAACTGCTCATTTCTGCAGAGCACAATGTTCACCTTTCTCAGGAAGAAAAATAAAAATAAAAAAAATCTTCACACCTTTCAGTTACAGTATGTTATGGTTTTTTAAACCTTTCCCCATAGCCATCAAGTAATTCCAAAAGTGGAAAAGCAGGGTTAATTAATTCAAACTGGAGAAGAATGTACCCAAAGCAACCAGGTGGACACAGTCAAACCAAGAGGCAGAAAGGGATACTTAAGAACACATTTAAGATCTCTGATTTAACATAATAGTTGGAGATGGATTAATCACCTAGTGAAACTGAAAGTCCCATATCAGCCCCTACGCACATTGTTAAAATGCATTTCTGCAACTCACAAAAGATAAGAAAGACATTTCCAAATAACTGTAAACAAGTATTAGAAATACATGGGAATGACTTGTAAAAGACTAGCTCTTGGAGATAGGGTGAGGACCCACTTTTTCCAAGAGCAGGAAAGGCATTGCTTCCTTTGCTTTTCTGTTCTGATTATTCAGGTTTGCTACTCTTCAAAATCATTTTGAAAATAAAGTCTGACTATTTTTGGAGTCAATATGAATCATTCTCTTCTCATGCCAACAGTGCCAACTAGACAGTGCCCACAGCAGTACAAATGATGCCACTGATTTTGAGAGAGAGAAGTAGTGCCACTTCTTAATGTGACCCTTAGGCCCTTGAGGGTGGGACTTTGTCTCAGTTTCCACTGCACAGGGCACTCATTGGTTTTAGCTGTATCTACCTACAGACAGCAGCCTAAACACAAGATGTTCTGACTTCCTCAAGCTCCCTCCATCTTGAGCATTTCCTCCCCTTTATGCACCAGTTTAGCTTGTACTTGCTCCTGAGGATCAGCTTGAACAGCAGTAACACCCAAGAAACACGGAGAAGCATATTTTACAATGTCAAGTCACTTTGTCTCACCAATAGTCTAAATTTTCTTGGAAGCAAGAAGCTGGATACTAGTTATCTGAGTTTTCTATGAGCCTAGAAATAAAGTTACTGTGTTTAAAATAAATGTGAGTATCAGATAAAAACAACTGAGTTACATTCAAGAGATAAATAACAAAGCACCCCAAAAAGGCATTGGATATGTTATTCACTTTTAAAGATTTATGAAATCTTCAATATATACTCTTTGAAAGTATAGCTAGATAGCATGCTTATATATTCTAAAATGATATGAACAATTCAAATGTCTCACTAAGAAACTTGATGTCCAACACTATTAGGTCATGTGATCTACACCTTAGTCCGTACCCAAATATGTTTGCAGTGATAAAGCTCCTGAAATGGCCAGAAGAAGGACAGCCTCTCACTAAGTCAAAAATTTATACTGGAAAGAAAAAGTTACTTTCCAAAATTATGAAGTCTTCTGAAGCTCAGAGATGATGAACAGAGTTGTAGCTTGAAACCCTTTCCCGACACTTAAAACCCCAAGAGTATATTTCTAAGAAACTAGACCACTTACTTACTACATAAAAATTCTGTCCCTTTTATTCTGATACTTTCCCATATCAAATTGTTTATGTAGAAGGAAGCAAACATCCTAAGACACCATTCATTACCTGTGACACATGAATGAAGCTGGCACTGAAACCAAGAAAAGACACTAGCCACATGGAAAACACAGTTAGTGCTCAGGTTACTAACTATTAAAGTCTAGTTTTGCCCAGTTTTATATTTTATATAAATGAGATAAGAGAGTATGTAATCTTTCTATGTAACTGTGATTTTGTGTGTAGTTTTTTTTTTTATTCAAAACTTCATAAATAAATTGAACTTATATCAGTGTTTGCAATATCTGTGCTTCACCCTAGGGGTTACTCCTCACTTATTTTCTCACTTGGTGATCATCATGGTTTAAGTAGTTTCCAGTGTAAAGTTATGTATTCTCACGCTCAACACGTACATGTACTTTTGCTGCAACTTATCTTTTTCCATCCCTCCTCCTCTCCCTGTATTTTATCAGAGTGATTTTTTTAAACATAAGATTAATTTATATTTAATTAATATAACCTTGAACCTTGGTTTGGGGAACTAAAATAAGTTATACTAACCAAATAAATTTATATAACAAGCTAAACTACAAAAACCTATTTTTTACCTTGATAAATAAAGCTATACTAAATAATTGCCACATAGAAAGCAATCCAGTCAATAGACCAGGCATCTGGAAACTCCTTCCTAAGGTAAAAGTCATTCCTTTACTTTTTTGGGGGGGGCAGGAGGGAAGAAAGGGTTTATTTGGCTTACAGGATATGGTCTTGAGTTTAGGGAGGCCAAGGGAGAAACTCAGGAGAGGAGCCTGGAAGCAGGAACTGAGTTTTACTGAAGGCAGCCGCTCTCACTTTTGCACTGTGATGGCACAGATGAGCCCCTGAGCCTGAGTGCACTGCCCCAACTCCATTATTTTTGTGTTGCACCTTTTTGGGGGGCAGTGAGGGGAAATAGAGTCATGATATATGGGTCTTGAACTTGTGATCCCATCCTATGCTTCTGAGTATTCTGACTACAGGTATGCATCAATATGCCTGGGTCCATTCTAAGCTCAACAAAGGCTTCCTTCATTTCAGCTGGCAGAGGCTATAGACTTTCCCCTTAGAATCCATGTAGAAGTAGAGAAAGCAATCTAGCCCCAAAGCTTTAAACCATCCCTATAGCATCCTGGAGAAAGAAAAAGAAGTAAGGGACACCCCCTTGTGAACCAATTCTCCTTTATGAAACTTGGATTTGAGAAATGGTACAAAGAACATGTAATAAGTAACAACATACTCATTTTAGGCCCTGCCTATCATTTCAGCCTAGAGGTATTTGATTGAGTGCTTGTGGGCTATCCCAGCACTTAGGAGGTTGTGCAGTTTGCACATGTTGTAAGCCTTTGGGCTTAGCCAGTGCATGTTAAATAGTGAAAAGAGAACCATACTGCCTTCTGCTGACCATTCTATCATCATGCTATAACCAACGGGACTTTCCAGGTTCTGTAAAAGTAAACTTCAGCTTGACATTAAAGTTTAATTAAGACTTGTATTGAGCTGCTTAGAAATAGATGTTTATAAAATATTCTGGCTTGGCACCAAAGCATTAGTCACTGAACACCTTTGGGAGAGAAGTTGGCACTTAGACAAGCAACAGAAGGTGGAAGCAAGGCGTGCACAGGCAGCTTCAGAGACAGCAGCTGATCAGAGCAGCGCCAGGCTCCTGCAGCAAGACTCCCAGTTTACTTTCCATTTTAAGCTATTTTGCACGATTAACCACAATCCTAACTTTATTCTTTCTCAATATACACTTCTCTGTAGATTTTGATTCTTTAACAAGATGTCATTTATTGGAAAGATACCAGCCAGCTTTCTACACGACGTGATGTAGAGCCAGCTGCACATCTGGACGGGTGGTACAACTGAACCAGAGGCTTCCCTGGGACTCACAGTTCATTCTTCATTAAAACATGCATAATGCAGCCTTGAAATTTACCAAGCTTCTTAGAATGCACATCACTGACACAAACCCAGGTATTGTGCATACATGGAATCATAACTTAATAAACGGAAGGAGTGGGGAAGCTGTAACAGCAAAATCTATATTTTCTCTAAGTGAACATGACTGAATTTTACAAAATGTTCACAAAACCTTAGCATCATCAATATATCAATCTGGTCTCTGTAGCTTACTTATTTTTGATCAGGATGGTAGGGACCTAAAAAGAAAGATAAGAAGAGAGGAAGAAATGAGAAGGAAACAATAAAAAAAAAATGCCAGAACAAAATTCAATGTGAATGGTTTCCACGCTTTAATGTTTAAAGACACACAACAGATTTTTTTGGGGCACAAGAATAGCCTTCAGCAAGTGGCCTCCAGTCCAAAAGTCAATTTTTATCCTTTTTCTTATCTTTTACAATGATTGCAAAGGAAATAAAACACTGAGGGATTCTTGTCAGGTGGGATACACCAATTATCCAACTTTGTTGAATAAAAGCAAACTTTCTAAGTTCAAGGGGAGAATTGAAAAAGAACATGGATTGGAGTTGGATAGTGAATGAGTGGACTTCAGTGCAGGAACACATAGTTCATTTTTTTCCAGATTTGTTAGGTTAGTAAGGCTTTTGTTTTGAAAGCAATTCTATTAGATTAGCCCTTTGAGGATTTAAAAAGATGGTGTCAGGCGCTATTCACTACTTCATGTCTACTCATCAGTATGTTACCCACTTCCTGCTAATAGAAATCTAGATTATTCAGGCAATAGGGCACACTCTTTTGATATTTCAGAACTTGAGTTAGAAAAGTTAGCTTTGGGAAATGAAGCCTGATGTCTAATATGATCATAAGAACTCCTTTCGCCCTGGACTATAACAGATTTGGGGGAATTTATACATATTAAGTTAGAGTAGGCAAAAGAAGGGCTATCTTTTCTAAAAAGTCTCCAAAAAAAAAAAAAAGCAAAATAAAGAAACAAAAACACTCTTATTCTCACACTCTTTTCCTTGATGGGAATATTAGGGTTAAAATATTACAATCATAAAAAATGCCAAAAGAACAAGAAAGATAACCATCTGTACCCAGGCTTCCTAGCTGCATATAAGACCTACATTTGCCATCTCCTTCAGACATTATGACACATAGATTTCTGTAAGTCAGGATTAGTCAAATACTCTGCTACATGAAGTTAAAAGTATTCCTATTATAAAAACAAACAGGTCCTTTACACGCTGACCTATATGAAAGGCCTGACTGTAAACTTTTTCTTGATAGCTAATACCAATTACTGTGTGATAACATTATGTATGCCCACTGTTATTTTACCATGGTAACCTGTCTGACTGGTTTATGGTCCCAGAATTTTGGACACATAGAATGACGCCTCAGCCTAATGAAACCACAAGGGAATGTGAATCAGCACTGCTTATTAAATCCTGAGCAATTTATTACCATAGGTATCAAAAACTCATGTTCTTTAGTAAGTGAATGCATTTAAATCAACAGGCTTTTAGATCTGGGACACATAACACCATTAGTGCCAGCAGAGTTACAGCCAGAAGAAGGCACACAGCATATGGCCCCAATTTGCAGACTGTTCCTGAGAAGGAAGAAAAACACCTACATGGAGAGATGTTGTATTTTTGTCTGACACAGAATAACTTACTCAAAACACAGTTAGTCAAAAGCTTTCAATGTGGCTCTGAAGACTTAATTAGAAGTGTTCTCATTTGCACATCCCTCAAATGAGTTATCATTAACCTCATAGAACTAGTTTGTAACTTTCCAAATAGGACAGGTGCCTATTGCTTTACAGTGGAATTCATACTGTTTCAGAAACAGCAAAGTCTCAAGTGTACCAGGCTTTGAGCTACTCACTTGTATCAAGTACATTTTAAAAACTAAAACATTTCATAGAGAAGGCACAATTTCTACATTTTATAGCAAAGGAAGAGGAGCCTTAAAGACTTCCCTGGTGATAAAATAGCGGATGTGAGAGTTAAATCTTGTGAGAGTTGAACCTTAACCTCCCATGTGAAAGTCTTCATCACTACATTGGTCTCCCGGTTTCAGTGTGATGAAGACTTTCAGGTAATAATGGAGCAAGAAGTGCTAAGTAGGATAGGAATGAGAGGACAGGGTAGAAGAGGCATAACACTCAAAACCGATACATGTGCGCGCACACACACACATACAAACACACACACACACAAACACACACACATACACACACATACAAACACACACACATACAAACACACACACATACACACACATACATACACACATACACACACACACACACAAACACACACAAACACACACACATACACACACATACACACACACGCACACACATACACACACACACACACACACACACACACACACGAATAGGGTTATCCTATAATGAGGAGGCAATTATTCTTGCAGCTATAGAATGGGATAGCAAATAAAGGCTCAATGACAGAAATAGGCTATTGCTTCTGGAGTTGTTGTCAGTGGAGTCCCCTAGACTCTAAAGCATTACAGACTATCACCATTACTCTTGGTCATAATCTAGAATTTCATAGTTAGACTCTATTGCTAAAGAAGTATAAAACATTGGCCAAGAATCCTCATCCCTATTGTCTAGCTTTCATAATGATAGAAAGTGCTATGCAAACTATTCAAGAGAAAAGTAATCATCAGTCTTACCTATCTCCCATTTCATAATATGGAACGTAAGCCTGGCCTTAGGGCCAGGAACTCAAGGCCCAGGTACAACATAGGACCTACGGAAGAACCCATTACTATTATTCTACTAAATGAACACAGTATTTAACAAATTCTCAAAAGACAAATTTTTACACCCAGATCACATCAGAACATCTCTCCACCTTCATTAGATAAGCTTAGATTGTCTCCCAAGACACAGAAATTATTTCAGAAGAGGGAGCATAGAAAGACATTAAAAGTCAGAGGCAGTGAAGGACTACCCAAAAACAGTTTTTTTGGATACATCAGGTCAACGGCACATAGGAACCAACAGTAGCCATGACTACATGCACAAGGCAAGCCAGTCAAAATCCCAGCATGGGAGGGGAAAGTGGAAAGTCCTACACCTAGCTGAGGAGTCATTGACAAATAAATGACTGCTAGGAGAGGGAGAGTCAGCTTAATTCAGTAATGTGTCCCCTGAGGAGATACCTATGCTCCAGTATATGGACTTACACCCAAGCACATACTGGCTGCACAAAGCTGACTACATGAGTTTAAAAAAAAGAGAACACATGCAATTTGGAAAAAATATTGGTGGGGGTAGAGACAGAGCTGCAGGGAAAAACACATATATGCATGTATGAATTCTGAATCAACTGATAAATGTGAATTTTTAGCTCTGTTCATAGTAAAATTTCTTGCTTGGGTCCCCTAGATATCAATGAGAACTTTCTGAGGTGTTAGAATATAAAGTTCCATTAGTCATTGTAAGCATTATCCTGGACATATCTCAAGATCACATCCTAAGGAATGCCACCTTACACTTGACCAGCTAGCTACCTTATAATTGGAAAAATATTTTCAATTAAAAATTTTAAGTAGATAACCTTTTGCAAGAAAATAGAAAAACAATTAATAACTTCATGATATTTGAATAAGTTGGAAACATTCTTAGTGACATTTTCACATAAGCTTTGAAATCCCATTTCCTCATGAGCCAGAAGATTTGCAATAAAAGATGACCAGGAAGACAAGCAGATGGAAACATAACTCATCTATGACTAAGAAAAATCTCTTACTCTACAAACACACCTGCATAACTTTTACCAAAGTCTCCTGGTATGCCCTAAACCCTGCACATCTTAGAAAGCAAATACACAAATGGAAATTATAAGTTAAGTTATTCAACTAATAGACTCACAAAGTCATGCTATGCTCTTGTGTAAAAGCAGTTACTAGTCACTGTTTTTCAGTGACCAGAGTGAACCTACTGAATCATTTATAAGCACCAGGTTCATTTGCCAACCAAATTCAGGGCTCTTTGCCCTCCACTGTAGATACTCATGACTACACTGGCATTGCCTCACTGACAAAAATGCATGATCTTCCCCAGCAAGGTATCTAACATTATGCACCAAGCTTCCTGCTCCTTCCTACTTGCTCCCTTTTTCTGCATCTAACATTGAATCTTTCATTCCCCAAGCTATCCTCTAAGTTTCCAGTCAACATCTATGAACTTGAATTTTCATGGTAACAACCCATAACTTTTCTGTATTTTTTCCTTCCATAATTGCAAGGAAGCAATCCATCGCCTTAACTAACTCCTTAGTCCAAGCTAAAGTGATTCCTTTCCAAGGCTAACTTCCTTACTTGTAAGGCTAGAGTGTTAAGTGCTGCCTTGGTTAGAACTCCCATTCCATTTCCAGGAAACCCCCTTTAGTCACCCCCTGTTCTTCAGCCATTCTGTGAGGCTCTGTGGATACAGAGAGGACAGGATTTGCCTTACAGTAGGCATGAGGACAGCATGGAGAAAGACACTCAATACGAAGTGTAGTATGTCATAGGTCTAGGTGTACAGGAACGTCTGGGGGTAAGGAGCTAGAGACAGAGACAGCTATCCCTTGGAAATGCTAAGATTTAAGTGCAGATTCATCAGGTGGATGGATAAGAGAAGTGAGAAGATGGCCATATAAGGACACATGCCATGACCAAACAACTGTAAAGCATTCATTCACTGATGACAAGGAAACCTAGGGTAGTAGTGAGAAACAGGATTGCAGAGTTAATTTTAAGTCTAAAATAACCTACTAGATCCTTATTATTTACCAATCAGCTAAGGGCTCCTTATACTGCTACTATAGATGTTAGATAGATCATACTGGACATATAATGATAAGAAAACTAATGACAGTGCCTGAGAAGCCAGGAGATTAGATGATCCAGGAAGATAGTACCTGGAGAGAGAGAGAGAGACAGAGAGAGAGAGAGAGAGACAGAGACAGAGACAGAGACAGAGACGGAAAGAGGTAGACAATACTTTTGAGTGGCAGGCAGTACTTTAAATTTTAATAATTGATAAGGTCTTTCTGTAGGAAGATCTTTGTACACTATAAATATGTAGTATACCCACTGGTCAATAAATAGCTGATTGGCCTATAACTGGGCAGAAAGAGATTGGGTGAGAAAGCCAGGAGGACACTGGGAAGAAGAAGGACAGAATTATCAAAGTCACCAGTCAGATGCAGAGCTAGCAGGATGGGACATATGTATGTAAGGTAAACATGCCTTGGGGTACCACATAGATTAATAGAGATGTGTTAATTTACATTATAAGAGCTTGATAAAACTGAGCCTAAGCTATTGGCTGAACATTTATAATTAATATGAAGTCTCTGTGTGGTTATTTGGGGAGTGACTAGCAGGGCAGAAAAGTTTGCCTACAAGATCTCGAGGCTAAAAATATTAAAAGAAAAAAAGGCTGAAATCTACATTTCTCACTCAGGCAATTAAATCATAGTTGTACCATTCCTGATTAATGACTAATCATAATCAACTCATGGGATACTGACAATGCTTGCCAGACAACAGGCCATGAGATGTGATGCTCAAAGATGCTGATCTCAGGCATAGGTAGTGAAGGCCAGGTAAAGTCATAGTTGTAAGTAAGGTTACTCAGAAAAGAAAAAAAAAAAGACAGTTACGTATAAATCAGTTTGCCATGAATGGGAATCAGAGAGGGTATGAACACATTGAATGAAGGCCAGAAGAGGAAACGTAACAGGATCTCATCAAGGAGATAAAAGGAGAAAAGCTTCAGCAGGTGAACTGAAGAGCTGCCAGATGCTTCAAGTAAGTTCAAGAACAAACTGAAAGGCATTCTTTGGGATTTAAGCCAAAGTTTACCCTCTCTTATTTATTCTTTCTTGGTCTTTGACTTGCAGGTGCTATGCCTTTCCATAATTAAGCAAGTCACTCTCCAGAAACATATAAAAGCCAGGCACACAGTTTAAATTCAAGCACTTGGGAGTCAGAAACAGGTGGATCTCTGTGAGTTCAAGGCCAGTCTGATCTACATAGTGAATTACAGGATAGTCAGAGCTACACAGTGAGGCCCTGCCTCAAAAAAACCCAAAGAAATAAAACAAAAGAGAAAGGAAGGGTGAAAGGGAGGAAGGGAGGGAAGAAGGAAGGAAAAAGAAATATGTAAAAAAAAAAAAGTTGTGTCCAGTGTTCCCTCCTTGTTTTAATCACCAGTCCTGACATTTGACTACATTTCACCCTAAAATTTGCAGAAGACACTTTCCTTCTGCATTTTAGATGCAAACTCCATCACCCTTTTCAACATTATGCTATCTTAACTTGATATGAAACATGAACATTAATGCCTCATTTTTATGTCCTCTACTGGTTATCAGGGCTTGGTTCCCTGAAGATCCTTTTATAGTTTCCAAAAGGGTTCTTATTGTCTTTAAGCTCTTTAAATAAAAGGACTCCAAAAACTTGATATAAAGTTGTTTATTCTGTAAAGTGTACATTTCTTCTCCCTATGCAAGCTCATGAGTCACTAATGTGTCTAGAAAATTTTAAGTAATGTTGAGAGTGCTTTCCAACTAGAGAGCTATGTACCAAAGTCCCATTTTTTTTTAGTTAAAGTTTCTATTGGTATGATAAAGCACAATGACCATAATCAGTTTAGTTGTGCAACTTGTAGTGTATCATCCAGGGGACTCAGGACAAGAACCTGGAAGTAGGAACCAACACAGAGGCTGTGGAGAAGTGACGTATTCAGCCTGTGTTCTTATAACACCCAGTACCACCAGCCCAGTAATGAGACTGTCCATAGTGAGCCTAGCCCTCCCACATCAAGCAGTCAGCCAAAAAGATGTACCACAGGCTTGTCTATAAGCCGGTCTGGTGGAGGCATTTTGTCAGCGTTCACTTTTCCCAAAGAACTGTTTCTTGTTTTAAATTGACATGAAAAGAGATAGAGCACCCACCAAACTGAACTTGTTACAGATAGCTCTGACTTCCTTGATGTCACACTTCTTGAACCAGTTTTCATTCCCCTGCACTGTCATGGCCACATCTTTATCCTTCCTTTATTTCCCGTGGCCCACAGATGTACAAAAGAATCTGAATATAGGGAATCTCTACATTATACAAAATTACAATGGTTTATTTTCCATTATAAAGTAATATTGGACAGCCTTTTTTATCCAGTTCTTACTATATTTAGAATGCTATTCTAAGCACATTATATCCTCTTGTTACTGTTTATCTTCCTATGAATTTAGACCATATTAGTTCATTTATCAAATTCGTCAAAATGTGTTGTTCTGCATATCAGTTTGAGTTACATAACCCATTTTTCTAGCCATAAAATATACTAACTATTGTGTAATAAAATTCATTTTTCCAGTAAAAGTATTATTACCAGGCACTTAATAAATATTGAAACATAACTGTGACTATGATAATGGTATTCAAAGGTACAATTAAGTTCTGAAATATCTTCCAAGTTATAAGAAAGAATTAAAGCACACTTCATAAAACCTTAGGGCTACTAATATACTTTCATTCTTTAAAGCTGTGAATACTCAAATATGTATTTGTTATGAATGTCATAGGCATCATTTAGTACCTCACAACAAAACACTGTTAGTTTATAGATTTTTTTTTTTATGGTGACCAACATCTATAGGTTAGTTCCTCTCTCACTGAAACCCATATGCATTTACTCTTTTGATAAGAAACAGTTAACTATACTTACTTCAAAAATCCAATTTTTCCTGAAACTTGAAGATCAGCAGAGCAATTTTCATTGGCACAAAATCTTGCAAAATTTATCTGAAAATAAAACATTTCAATTTTTGTTTTAATTTTTATGTATTTAAAGAATAAGGCACCTGTGCTCAACAAAAATAAAAGTCACACATCAAATTATAATTTATACCTCCTCCAAGGTTAAATCTTAGAATTTCCAGGAGGCTCAAACACTTTCAAGGCTAAAGAAACTCAGTTTCTCTCTTAGATTTTAGTCCTAAACTTTTTAAGTCAAATAAGCATTGAGAAATCATATTAAACACACTATACTAATATTTGGAATATCAGCTACAAAAACATCCTTATCTTGCTTTTCCTCACTTTTCCCTGCTACATTTTGATCAAATTTATCACACAGGAGTACAACATATACCTTATTTTAGCACAGGGATGTGCAGTGAATCATATTCAATAACATAGCAATATATAGAAACTGAGAGGCATAACTTTGTGGAAATATTGAACAAAATTAAATGGTAGCCTCTTGTGAAATTTTTTTTCAATTTATTAAGGTCTAATCATTCAAAGGGACGCATGCACACTACAGAGTATGCATATACTACTTGGGAAGACCTCAATAATACACTATGTTAAAGCAAATAAATGAAATAACTCAACAAGATTTAAATAGGTGGTGAAGGGGAAAATATGCAAATAAAGGGGATATCTAGAAAGTCAAGAAGAAACAGTGTGCCCAGAGTGGGAAGTCAATAGTCCCTGACATGACAGAGCCCAGACAGCCCACATATGGGAAGCTGAAGTATGAATGTTTCCCCAAATAATTAAGTCAGTATGATTTTAGTTCTGCTGATCCTAATTAGAGAGTACCTGGTTATAAGAAAAAACATGTAGATCACAAATTGCTAATAAATCTTCCTGTGTGTATTGACATTTAAAATTTTGAAGATATTGGAAAATAGTTGGTATTGAAAACTGAATTTCAGTAGAGGAATTTTAAAATATTCCAACTGACCCACATAACTATTTTCATGTAAGTCTCTGTAATGTTGCTCTTACATTGGTATGTTTATTTGATCAAGTATTCTAGACGAGATAGTAGTGATTATCTATCTGCCATCAGTGCATGCTTAAATGAGTGCTTTTGACTGTGTTCTAATGCTTCATGTCAACTATGTCTATGCTGTTAGTCAGTTAAATTCTTGACACTGGGATTCCAATGAATAAATGTATTGTCAGAGAAAATGAATTACCTGAGAACACTTTAGAAAAAACAGCAGACCCCTGACCAGAATGCAAGGTTTGTCTTAAAAAGAAGTTGTTATTAAGATGAGTCTTAAAACATATAGTGCAATTTTAAGAAGAGAAATGTGTCCCATAAAAAGTGTGTTTATAAGTGACAAATCTTCAGCAGTTGAATTGAACAATCTATAGTGGATCCAGGGGAGGGAGAGAGACATAACAAAAGAGAAATAAATGAGAACGAGAAAGATCAGTGAGTGCGTGAATGACATTAAATAGCTCACTCACAGTACAGCCAAGGTTCAACATGGTTTCTCTTGAGTAATTCATTTCTTCAAGCAGAGAGAAACTTACATATGTTTTACATAAATATTTATACATAAAAAGGTACTCTTGTGGCTAAATTCAAGTTCAAACATATTCAGTTGACTATCCCAATGGGACTATTAAGAGCAAGCGTGTGTGTCCCAGAGAGAGAGAGAGAGAGAGAGAGAGAGAGAGAGAGAGAGAGAGAGAGAGAGAGAGAGAGAGAGAGAGAGAGAAACACACAGAGAGAAACAGAGAGAGAGAAAGAGAGAGTGAAACACACAGAGAGAATCAGAGAGACCAAGAAAGACATATTTTAAATCTATTTTCATTAACAATTAACAAGCTACAACACTTTCTAAATAATTCAGACGCATTTCAGTCAATTTTGCTATTTTAAAAATTCTTCAATTATGCCACATACTGTTTTAAATACAAGATTCATACCGTTTTTCTAATTATGTCTTTTTCTTTCTTCTGCTGGAGGATTGGCTGAAGTGGTGGGAATTCGTCTGTGTTTCGTTTGGTGATCACATGATGCCCAAGGTGGTAAGTGGCCTCAACCTGAATAGGCATGAGGATGTCTCGTACATCTTTCTAAGAGAATTGAAAAACACATGCACAAATAAAAAAGCAAACATGAATTTAAAAACATACCAAAAAACTTTCCCCTTAAAAGGCCAGATGGAAGACAAAGACACAAATTTAAAATCCATTTAAAAAAACTTGAAATGTATGTTCTTTTTGCACTACAGAAACACCTCTGTTGCTTGTAACAACACACAGAGTATAAAATGAAAAACTATAACTGATAATATTTGCAAAAGTCTTCGTTTCAGCACTTTATCTTCAATGCTATTCTCTACAATTTTTGTAGCTTGGTATTGCAATATAAATATTTTTATTTACATACTCAGTAAATAATTTCAAATTTCTTCTCTATATTTTATTCACTTTAATTTTATCAATATGTTTATAGAACAATAATGTCTTTCAAAAGACTTCTTCAAATCTCTTATAAGACTTTGTATTTAGTTTTATTTATTCTACTTTATATTTATTATGAAATTTTCTTTTTGTTATTTATCATAATGACCTTTTCCCTTATATTAGCTAACATTATGGCTTGTGATATAGAATAGAGGTTAGCTTTGTACTTCTAAGTTTATTGAATTTTTTTTATTGAGACAGTTTTGTTTGTTGTGCTATGATATTCACCAAAAAATAGGAGTTCATAGATGTATTTATCAATCACACAGCTGTGGCGACCATTAAGAAATCCATTCTGCTTTGTAAAGAATTTTTTTTATATGCAGTGGCTTCCTGATTTCTGCATAGACACTTGGTGTGCCTATTATTATTGCTACATAGTCAAAAACACACTTTTGGATGATTAGGTTCACATTCATTTTACTATATCTCTAATGACACAGCTCATGTGTTTATTTCAATACATTATCATTCTTACATTTTAATCTTTATTTCTACAGGCATACACTAGCATTCTCTTTTAGGAATGTTTCTCATGAATTTAGAATATTTTATTGTATTTGCATTAGATTATTTACTAATATCTTTATTAAAATTACATCATCTTATTACAAAAATTATTCTAATCAGTTGGAAAAAACCTGAAACCATTCAGGATTCAATGAAATCAACTCTACAATAGATGCAAAACTTGTTCTGAAACTGAAATCACATGCATGGGTGTGAGGCAAGCATGGTATCGCTTGCTCAAGACTTACTAGACAAAACTGGAAGAACTGATATATGGACAGGTAGATGTCCTTTGCTCCTTGCACTGGAGGCTAAAGTTATTTTAGTAACAAGGCAACTCACGAGCATTTATCACAGAAGTCAACTGAACATTACAAGAAATGAGACGAGACATGTTAAAGACCAATAAGCAAGCACAGCAAAAGATAGAATTAAAAATTATCTCAGAATTTGAAAAATCTTGTTTTAATCAACAAATACAGCCTACAAACATCAAGACCATATAAAAATCCATGTCATCTACATTTTTCTTGGCATAGAATTGTTACTATATCTAAAAAACAGTTTGAAAAACCAGGCACAGACTTTTGTGTCTGTCATATGAACCACTTAAAGGCCAAGTTCAGATTGACTCAAACTTTATATATCCTTTTCAATTTACAAGTTCCACTTTAGTGAAGGCATTTAGCAAATTCAAGAAAGTCAGTTATTTTCACCAAAGACAGAAAGATTTTTTTTCTCCTGCCACATCTTTGAGTGGCTCCAATGATAGACATAATGGATACAGTGAGGGAATGAAGAAAGCATAGACACACAGACAGAAAGGCTGGGGTCAGGTGGGCTGTACACTCTGATGGAGTGGTGACAATCACACGATAACTTGGGACCTCAGTGCATTTAATAGAGGCCTCTATAACCCAGAAGTTTCAGGCTGTGAACCTCGGTAAGGAAGAAGTTACTATTACTAGTTTTTACACACACCAGTCAATTGTTCATAAAAACTCACACTTGCAAACACTGTCAGCATTCACACTTGAACCAGAGGACGTTTTTGCCAGTTCTAAGCCTGACCCACATAGGAAGGTTTTACCATTACCATGGGTCTGAAGCACTGGGTTCTTGATATGGGTGTGGCCATGTCAACAACATATAGTCACTAAAGATTTCATCTGCTTCTTACACATTCTGTCATAGTTTTCTTGTCTCTCCACAAAAGCCTATACTAAAATATTGTATCCGAATTCCTGAAAGCAGACTCCCAATTCTCCTACTGAATAACATCAGTGGTCCAGGTTTTGTTTATCTATGGTCATTTCACTATTGAAACATGGCTCAAAGATCATTTCCTAGAGGCAAATTAAAAGACTTGATTTTAATGAGCTAGCAATCAATAGTGCTTAATGGGTAAGATAAAACCTATTTTTAAAGATTAGTGCTGTATTATTCACATGACAAAATTAATTTAATAAATTTATAAATGTGGCATATACTACATAAAATTGCATTTATTAAATGTTCTTTTCACAATTATAAATAGAAAAGATAAAGCTGTTTCATCTTTTCTTTGCATTCTGGATAGTCATATATTATGCTTAAAAATATCTGGCATACATCAGAGAAATGCAAATCAAAACAACTTTGAGATACCACCTTACACCTGTCAGATTGGCTAAGATAAAAGACACAGATGACAGCCTATACTGGAGAGGTTGCGGAGCAAGGAGAACATTCCTCCATTGTTGGTAGGAGGATACGCTTGTTCAGCCACTCTGGAATGCAGTATGGTGTTTTCTCAGAAAACTGGGAATCCATCTCCCCAAGGATCCAGCAATACCACTACTAGGCATATGCTCCCTAAAGATGCACATTCACACTCCAAATGCATTAGCTCAACTATATTCATAGCAGCATTATTCATAATAGCAAGAACCTGGAAACAACCTAGATGCCCCTCTACTGAAGAATGGATTAACAAACTGTGGTACATCTACACAATGGAGTACTACTCAGCAGTAAAAAAAACTGATATCTTACTAAAATTTGCAGGCAAATGGATAGATTTGGAGAATATCCTCCTGAGCGAGTTATCACAAACCCAGAAAGATAAGCAGGGAATGTACTCACTCATTAGTGGGCTCTAAACAAAAAAGCAAAAAATGTTCAAGCTGCAAACCACAACCACTAAACAGATTGGGATCTGAAACACCTTGGACTGGCACCTTGAATCCTACTCCCTCCAGAGGAACACCTGACCCACTCTTGATGTTGGGGTGAGGAAAGTGGATCTGCCAGGAGTGGATGCTAAACTAGGCAATATTGGGACCTTGGGACCTCCTGCCCTTGCTGGGGAGGAGATAAAGAGATATGGAGAAGAGAGAGTGACTGGATGAGGTGATGGGGTGGAAGGGGGAAGGGAGCTTGAACAAGGATATACATGGATAAAAAATATGACTTTATTCATAATAAAAAATTTCAATTAAAAGAATATCCTTTGGTGACAAAAATAAATGCTATACACAAAAAAAAATATCTGGCCTAAAGGTAGAAAACTAGTGTCCAAATCTTGAGTTTGTTAGATAGACTCAGAGATAAATGTTTTTTTTTTATGGAATGAATTTATTTATTAAAAGATTTGGTATCTAAAAGATGGCTCATTAAGTAAAGAAACATATGGCTAAGCCTTATAAATACTTCCAATAACTAAGCTATACATGGCAGGAAAGCTCCAACTCTACTTGTAGAACTGAAAAAGGTATGCAATATCTTGGCCACAACATTCATGATAAAACTTCAATAAAAAAAAAATGTCTTAAATGGCAGGAAATCATGAGATCCTCAAGCTGTCCAAAACAGAAGTTAGATGTAAGAGATGACAGTTGAATCTTGGTAGCTATATATCCTAACATGAGGATGATTATTGCTTAAATGTCCTTGATGATGGAGAGAAGTTGTTAGGCTTTATTATGATATCATTTATGTCATGGTTTATATCTCTTATATGACCTTTTAGAGGATCATAGGAAAAAATATTCTAAAGAGCCCACGATGATTTGTGATGAAAAAAAAAAATACTTACTTTACCCTTGAGTATGCTACCCACTTAAATATTCATAAAAGCTTCTATTCATAAAATCCACAGTGCAGAATCTACCGGGATGTTAACCCTCATTTGGGAAACTTTTCTCCAGTGTCTCTTTGGAGTGAAAACTTTGCTTTACTTTGTTAAATAAACTTTTACTTAAAATGTCTCTGTTCTCAACTGAATTATTTACTTCAAGAAGATAAGAACCTAGAGACCCTATAATAGGTCCATTGCTACCTGCATAACCTTGGGCAGGTTATTTACTTTGTTTATGTCTTGTTACATTGTCTGAAAATGACAATGGCAATGATGGTGATGTCTGCAAACTGCTGGGATGATTAGATGGCATAATATATGCAAAATGTGTAGATGTTACAATATTGCATTTATATTGCTTCAAATGTAGCTATATAAGTAAGCCAATCAGATGTTGAAATTTAGTTTAATAAATGCTGAGAAACATTTGTAGGCATAAGAAAGTGGGACTATTGTCACTTAAAGAACAAAAAATAGAAAATGGTGATGTAGCAACAATTAGATTTACAGTAATCAATGGCACCTGTAAGAGCTCGGGCCTGAACTAGGTGTTCAAGATTGCTGAGGACTTTTTAATTCTTCTATCTCCAGATGTTCTTTATTAAATTACTTGGTAAATGATCATCTCAACAAGAAACCTTGACCATATCGGAATGCTGCAAATCAAAACCCAAATCCCAAGTTATCGACTTGTGAAAATGGAACAGCTTGAAGCCCTGAGTATTACAATAGCAAACTTGATTAAATTATTCCCTGGGCATAGGAGCTAGACAGCGACTGAATGTCCCTCCACATGTCCAGTGTTTTAATTCTACTCAGCAAGCTTGCTTTGACCAAATCACTTGTTATCTAATTCATACTAATTTTCCATGAGGTCTTCTCTACATCTGGTGTACATTACTTTCATTATCCCAATTAGCTATTAATTATGCTTTCTCATAATATATGAAATGTGCATGTGCTTTCATAAGACAATGACACTTATTTTACTTTATTAGCCCTACCTAAAGACAGAAGCTAAATAAAACATTAACTATGTCTTAGAGTGACAGTGTAAGTATTTGGGAGGGCATGTATTCAGGAGATTTGCTTAAAATTTTATATTTGAATTGACACATGGCATTATATTAAAAAGAATAAAAGATCAATGCCACATTTTATGTGAATTTTCATAAAAGATACAAGAATGTAAATTACCTCATGCCTAACATTAGCCTATGTATATATTATTTCTCTTTCATAAAACTCTGTATGTCTGACCGACTTAAGTACTAAATTGTAGGATCATATCCTCTTATTTCACTTAGCTACAAGAGAAACTCTTTTAAATGGGGATGGTCAAAATATAAAGTTAAATATGTCAAGTCAAAATATTTGAAGGTATTTATTCATGGGTTCATTGTACATATGAAGAGTCAAAAGATTTGGAGTTAAGTTAGTACTCTAATCAACCATAAATCCACATAGATGTGTAAGCATAATTATTCTAATACATTCATGCATGAATACAGGAAAAGAGGAGCCATATTATTATGACTGGAGAAGCCTATGGAGATTCCTTTCTTTTTAAAATGCCTGTATAGAAGGAGTCAAACATTTGCTGTTTGCAGATGATATAATAGTATACATAATTGACCCCCAAAACTCTACCAGGGAATTCCTGCAGCTAATAAACACCTTCAGGAATGTGTGGCATGATACAGAATTAAGTTAAAAAAAAAAAATCAGTAGCCTTCCTAAATACAAAAGTAAACAGGCAGAGAAAGAAATCAAAGCAACATTACTCTTTACAATAGCCACAAATAACATTAAATATGTTGGAGTAATTCTAATCAAAGAAGTGAAAGATCTGTATGACAAGAACTTTAAGTTCTTGAAGAAAGAAATTGAAGAAGATATCAGAAAATAGAAAGATCTCCCATGTTCTTGGATAGATAAGATCAACATAGTAAAAAGGACAATCTTAGCAAAAACAACCTATAGATTCAATGCAATCCCCATCAAAATCCCAACACACTATTTCAAAATTTGGTATGGAAAAACAAAAAACCCAGGATAGCCAAAATAATTCTATACAATAAATTACATTCCAAAGACATCACCATCCTTGACTTCAAGCTTTACTATAGAGCTATAATAATAAAAACAGGTTGGTACTGGCATAAAAACGAAGATGTTGGCCAATGGAATCAAATTGAAGACACACACCTATACACACCTGATTTTTGGCAAAGATATTAAAACTTTGCAATGGAAGAAAGAAAGCATCTTTAACAAATGGTGCAGGCATAACTGGATGTCAACATGTAGAAGAATGTAAATAGATTCATATTTATTGCCCTCCACAAAACTCAAGATAAATGGATCAAAAACCTCAACATAAATCCAGTTACTATGAACCTGATAAAAGAGAAAGTAGAAAATAGCCTTGAATACATTGGCACAGGAAACCACCTCCTAAATATGACACCAGTAACACAGATATCAAGAGCAACAATTAATAAATGGGACCTCCTGAATCTGAGAAGCTCCTGTAAGGCAAAGGACACTGTCAATAAGACAAAATGACAGCCTACAGAATGGTAAAAGATCTTTACCAATTCTACTTCAGACAGAGGGCTGATCTCCAAAATATATAAAGAAATCAAGAAACTAGACATCCAAAAACCAAATGACCCAATTTAGAAAATGGAGTACAGATCTAAACAGAGAGTTCTCAATAGAAGAATATCAAATGGCTGAAAGACATTTAAGAACATGTTCAACATCTTTAGCCATGCAGAAAATGCAAAACAAAATGACTCTGAGATATCATCTTACACCTGTTAGAATGGGTAAGATCAAAACACAGATAACTGCCTATGCTGGAGGGGATGTGGGGAAAGGGGAACACTCCTCCACTGCTGGTGGGAGTGTGAAATAGTACACTCACAGAGTGAGCCAATCTGGAAACCAGTATGGTGTCTTCTCAGAAAATTGGGAATCAGCCTTCCTCAGGACCCAGAAATACCACTTTTGCATTTACTAAAAAGATGCTCAACCATAGCAAAAGGACACTTGCTCAACTATGTTCATAGAAGCTTTATTCATAATAGCCAGATCCTGGAAATAACCTAGATACCCCTCAACTAAAAAATGAATAAAGAAAATGTGGTACATTGTATAATGGAGTATTACTCAGTGGTAAAACAAAACAAAACAAAACAAAACAAAAACAAAAATGGCATCATGAAATTTGCAGGCAAATGGGTAGAACTAGAGAAAAAATCCTGAGCGAGGTAACTCAGACACAGAAAGAAAACCACAGGATGTACTCACTCATATGTGGATAGTAATCACAAAGCAAGACATAAACAGGCTGGATTCCACAATCCCAGAGAAGATAGGTAGAGAGGAGGCCATGGATTGCCCCAGAAAGGGGAAATGGTTAAGCTCTCCTGAGTAAACTAGAAGGGGGCATGCAGAGGGGAGAGGAGGGGTTTGGAAATGAGAGTTTGATAAGGCTGAGTTGGGGGAGGGACTGAGAAGTGAGCAATGAGGAAGATATTCTGACAGAGTGAGCCATCATGGGCTTGTGAAGAAACCTGGTGCTAGGGAAGTCCATAGAAACCCCCAAGGAGGTCCTAGCTAAGTCTGCCTGCAGAGGGTGCCTGAAGTAGCCTTCTCCTGTAGTCAGATTGGTAACTAACCTTAATTGTCATCACAGAACCTACATCCAAGGACTGATGGAAGCAGATGCAGACACTCAGAACCCAGCATTTGACTGAACATCTGGAGTTCAGTTGAAGGGAGGGAGGAGCAACTAGAGGAACGAGCAAGTGGCAGGTCAAGAGGACAATAGAGACATCGACAGGGACAGCTGACCTGACCTACTGGGAGCTCACTTACTGTGGACTGACAGCTGGAGAGCCTTCATGGGTCCAAACGAGGCCCTCTGAATAAGGATGAAAGTTGCTCTAATTGAGCAGTTGGTGGGCCTCCTGGCTACAGGACCAGGAAATATCCAGGTTACATGAAAAGGCTTTTTGGGGCATGCTTCCTATGGTAGGTTGCCTTGCTCAGCCTTAATACAAGGAGGAAAAGATGGGTCCTGCCTCAAGTTGGTATGTTAGCCTGTGCTGACTGCTCAAGGGAGGCCTTACCTACTTTGAGGAGTGGATGGAGGATGGGGTGGGGAAGGTGGGGGAGGGGTGGGAGAAGGGGAGGGAAGAAGAGCAGTGGAGGGTACGTAAAAGGAATTTTATTAATAATGAAATATTATTTAAATGCCTTTATAGAGCTGTAGGTCATATGCAATGCAAATAATCCTGTTAAAGTGTAAAAAAAATCTATGACTAGTATACAACCACTGCAACTCACACACAGACACAAAACAGACCATTTTTTTTAGGTCACAAAGTAGCTGTAGCCTTTTCTCCATCATCTTCCTATGGCTTTGTTTCCCTCTTCCCTCAGCTACTATGCAAATCTAGTTTAGAAAGAAGTATGAATTATAAGGAAAAAAAGGATACAATATTGAACTGTCAGATATCCGGGCACTATCGCATTTGGAGAAAAGTCATCCACCCTAAGTTTCTACTTTCTCTTAAGGAATTATTTTAGCTTGGTTTTTCTGAGAGTCTCCTTTTTAGCATGGTTCCTCTAAAAGTGAATCTTAGCAGTCTTTACTGTTTATTCTAAAGAGGGAGTAACCTAGTGAATCTGATTAATTTCAGGGACTTCCTGTGGCTACTTTGAGTTGTTTAATTTCTGTCTTAAAGAACTTTGTTGCAGGCTAGAATGTTTCAGTCTCAGAGAAAACTTTTATACAACACCTGGTAACAAAAATGTATCCTTTTATGTTTGAATCATTTTTCATAGCTTCCACAAAGTGCTAACAAAACAGTGTACATCACTGTTCGAGATATTTCAGTGGACCATCACTTGACTCTGTTGCTCCTGTGCTCCTGTGTGATGAGGTAGAACATTTTAGTGAAAAGCGTGTGTTGAAGCAAACTGGCAGGGTCCTCCTTGACACAGGATAAAAACAAAAACACATTGCCTTCCTGGAAGGGGTTTAGGCTAATTGAACTATCTAGAAAGGAAGCCCTTGTTGTAGAAAATTACTTTAACTAGGCAAAGATGTGTTAATTTGTTTATGCTGCCTTTGTCTAACTATGTGAAGATATGTTGCTGTCTTATGCTACTTGCCTAAGACAGCTGATTGGTTTAATAAAAAGCTATATGGCCAATAGCTAGACAGTAAGACTGATGGACAGAGAGAATAAGTAGGAGAAGGGATTTAGGTTTGAGAAGAGAGAGAAATGGAAAGGAAGAGAACAAGGGAGGTGGGGGGGGACACCTAGCACCAGCCAGATAGGTATGTGCCCCCTGGCTAGACATGGAATAAGACATACAGAATGAAAGAGGGCTAAAATGCCTTGAGGCAAAACATAAAGAGAAACAGGTTAATTTAAGTTATAAGGGCAAGTAAGAGAAGTGCAAGACAAAGCTGAGCATTCATAATTAGTACGTCTCTGTGTTGATTTGGGAGCTGTTTGGTCGCCCAAAAGAAAGCCTGCTATACCCTTTCCAACCTGTTGAGATGCCTGTGGGCTGTGCAGTGTGTCTAGGTTTTTCAGATTTTGTGAGCTGTCACCTATGTTAGGGTGGGCATTGGTGATGCAACTGTCTTTGAGTCATTTCTGTTTCTATAAGGAAATCCTTATCAATATTCCTATAAGAAGTCCCAATAAAACCTATTGGTTCATTAAAAAAAAAAAAGAATTTTTTTAAATGCAGAGAGAATGCAGCACATAGAAACTTCTTAAATATTTATTGATTTTTGTCTTCTTTGTATTAAGACTACAAAAACAGAACTATTTGAAAGACAATGTCTTCCTTCAACATCCCTGCAATCTATTAAGAAATTAACTGAGTGCTGAATTACAACACTCAATCTGCAACAAGAAAGCCACAGTATTTCTATAGTTACACAGTTTGATGACACTCAGCCTTGGAGAAGAAATGTATTGATATGTGGATCAGCTGATAGTCTTCTGTGCTTAAAAACTAACTTCTTTGCACACAGCACTTCATTAAGCTATATATATATGTTGCTCAAAACTGTAAGCAATTGTGACAGATAATCACAAAACACTGATTGTTCTTAAAACAATAATTATGTAAGAAGATGAATGTAAAAGACTTATATGACAAAATAAACTATCTTCATTTAAAAACCAAAGTTTCAGAAAGATCAGAGCTTAAGACATTATGGTTTAGATCTGATATGTCCCCAAAGGCCCATTTGTCGGGTTTGGACTCTAGTGTAGCATGGTACAGAGGTGCTATGTCTGGATGAGATTGGGTCATGCAGACTCTGTTCTCACCAACAGGCTAATTCTTTTATGGTTTTCTCTTTTAATGGGCTACTGAAAGATAGTAGAAACTGAGCAGGTTGGTTATAATTCAAAGGGATGGGTTTTGGACCTATCTTGTTTAGAGGCCCTTCCTCCCTGTCCTTCTTCCTGGCTGGCAAGAGGCTGTGTTTAGATAGGTTCCTGTGAGGTGACAATTCTCTTCCACCAATATTCTCTGTTTCATCCTTGTCTCACAAATAATGGATGTGGACAATCATATAATGAAACAATAAACCAAAGTAAGTTTTTTTCCCTATAATGTGATCCATCTCAGGTATTTTGTCACAGCAACAGAAAGCTAACAATCTACTATACAGGTAGGCAGGGAGGTTTAATGATTCAATAAAGCATATTACCATTAAGGCACTGATTTGCTGAATCTCAGGGTTTTGATGATGGCAGGTATTGCCCCTCTCCAAGTATGAATTTTTATAAACCAATGTTTATCTAATATTAATTTGAGAGGGTAACTGTTTCCATTTCATCCATTTAACAAGTGAACAATAGAATGTTACAAGCAAAAGTTGTTTCTTTTGCAGTACTTTGTCTGAATTGATAGAAATGATGTATCTAGTTGCTTGAGCTAACCACTCAAACTTCTGCAATAAATTTCCATCTTACACAGGGAAGAACCCACAGATGCCATCAGGTTTGTTTTGTCAGTGTTCCCCCATCCCTACAGCTTATTTCTTAGTCACCTCCACCTCTCCATTGCCCCTTAAAATAACTTGCGACCTTCGTGTTCAGCTTCTTTACCTAGCTTCAGAAACTTCTGCTTCTATCTCTGAGATGGCCAAAATATGGTTCCTGATACAGCAGCACTAGTATCACCCAGGAACTTGGCAGAATGGCAAATCTTCCTGTCTTCTGCAAGCCTGTGTAGTCAATGACTCCAGCCAGTCTCTAGCATATAGTATTTGAGAAGTCCTATAGGTGTTGCTGTTACACACTGAAGTTGGAAGTACTGCCTTGCATTGTTCACATGGGCAATACCTTCACTCATTGAAAATCTTTGCTTGGAAGTTACCTCCTAAGTGGTTCCTATTCTGATTTATAGTGCACCCTACTCACTTCCCACCTCCCTACCCAGAATCCAACTTTTTCCTGTATTCTCTTCCTCCTTTATGTGTTTTTACCTTATCTGTATAATCTTCTGGAATACTAAAAGATTTCTTTTTCAGTATATTTTTGCCTCTTAACATTGACCTCAAAACTATGTGAAGATAGTTTTTCTTTCTTTTTTTGTGAAGATAGCTTTTCATTCTCTAGTAATGTGTAAATATCTCAAATATAATGAGGCACAATGTATTTAATTAACCACCTAGAAAAATAAGTTTAATTGATCCTTCCCAGCTGAAAGTTCTCTGAATGCTGGGTGTCCTAGTCCTGAGTACACTATACTAAAGATTTATTTTTATTTATGTGCATGTGTGTAACACATGTGTGACATGTGTATGTGCATGAGTGCATGTTTCCATAAGTGCCTGTGTGTATGTGTGTGTGAGAGAGAAAGAGGTGGGAGTTGTGGAAGACCAGAAAAGATCAGATCCCCTGAAACTAAAGTTACAGGCAGTTGTGAGCTAAGTGATATGTATGCTGGGGACTAAACCCAGGTCTTTTGGGAGATCAACAAGCTGAGCTGCATCTCCAACCCCCTGAATACAATATTAAAAAGTATCTGCACATTTAATTTCCAGGGGCTCTAAGTCAAATGCATACATTTCTGATATTAGACATCTTCATGGAACAGAAGAACTAGCCAGATCACAATCCATTATCATTTCAATTTTATTAGGAAGAGACAGGGGAGGGGATTTTTGATGCCTCTTCTGCTCTTTCAATTGTTAAGCATAAGAAAGTTAATGTTTCCAATTGGTGTGGGCAACCAGACAAGCAAGGGTGGGAAACTGTAAGTCTTGATGCTTGTGTCCCTCCCCTAAAGTAACTGATAGAGCTCCTCGGCAGGACTCAAAGCTGTGGCTACAGCTTTCACAGTTTCTAGATCTTCTTTGGGTTTGTTGTAAGTGAAGGTTGAAGTCAACTATGGCATTTGCATTTATAAATTTAAGCTTTTACTAAAGCTTCCTTTGCTTAAAAAATTCAAGGAAATTTAGGAAAGAAAAAAGGGCATTGGAGCAAACAATGCCTTTTTCAAGTCCTGCATAGTACACATCCCAGCCTATCACTAGATACTATATTTGAGTGCTCACTGAAATATAGAACTTGGGATACAGGTAAGCTGGAGAATATCTGCCTATGAGACCGTCTTTGTTCTCTGGCACTGCATTAATTAATTAATTATTAATAAATAATACTAAAGATAAGTAATAGGACATTTATGGCATGTCCTAAAATCAGCAGCGCACCCTATTATGAAAGCCATGATAACCTTGCGAGGGTACATACAACAGAGCAGGGAAACAGCTGATAAAGTAAAAATTCTACTCCAAATGTGCTCAGAAGAAAATGTATAGTTTGGACAATCCCTTATTCATAGGAACAGAGCCAGAGAGCAGGACAAAATAAACCAACTCAATTTGCTGCTATTTTTATAACTTAAACTCAACCTGTTTCCTTGAGAACATCTAATGTTGGTCCTCATGTTGCCCTGCAAACAACCTCAGATGTTCCCTCTGTAATTGACTAGTCTAAGTCAAAACACATCTGTGAAGGAAGAAAAGAAAAGAATCTCCTGAATCCCCGTCACATCACTGATGGCTACATTAATCTCATTCTCTGCATTTGGCTCTGAATAGCTTTATTGTAACAGAATAAACCCTGTGAAGGGATGTGAGAAAATGGCTTGGGGATTAGTGGTCTCCACACAGTACAGTGTACCAGTCTTGATGCTTGTTTGCCTTTTCCTGGAATAAGTATCTCAGGGAAAATTAAGTTCTAATCTGGGGCTACTATTTCAAATCCCAGAAAGGGCTCCTAGGAACAGTTTGGCTCTCTTGTGACAATAGATTTTATGATGAAGTACATAGTTCCCTAATGGAAAAAACCTGGCACAGTTTCATGTGCTAAAATTTAACCAATGTGAGGATCATGATGCTCGGTTTGGGAATGAGTGCTTTAATAAAAAGAAACATGAAATTCACTGTATTCTGGCAGGGTATCTCCCACACCATCATGAGAGCTGTCATCCTGGCCCACAGAGGAGCCCCACCATGCCACAACTGTACAATCTTCTACTGACTCTTCAACAAAGCTGGAGCAGAATCTAAGAATCCAAAAGCATTTGTGCTGTCTTCTGCCTAGCTGAGGTCATGAAAAATAAACTAGCTTCCGCGCTACCCCAGCACCCCAAACACACTATAGAAAAAGGTGAGGCTCAGCAGAATGACTCTGGTATATTTCCTAATAGATCAGCAAAAGAGGACAGGGAAATAGTGACTGTAGGAAAGGAAAGACAAGTCTCCAAATGCAAGTTACAGCCCCCAGGTTGATCTTGCCTGATGTTCTAACATAGGGACAGGAAGCTAGCAGTTCATAAAGACACTCTATATGGTACGTTGCTGCTGCATGGACAATACAGGTGTCTATATTTCATAACAAGCAGTTTTTCTTACCCGCATGAATGCCTGGTGTGTCCTACATTTTTCTCTGCTGTGCGACACACGGATGCTGCCTGTGATTGTGTCAGATGTTCCATTGGAGAAGTAAAATCTCGATGGAGACTCTGCCTTCCTGTGTACATCTAAGCTCACATTGTAAAACAAGACTGCAAGAACAGAGAAAGGACCGAGGTTAGCATCCCAGATCAAGGCACTGAGATGTCATCCTGAAAACATCTCAAGTTCTTTCATTAGGTGATTTTTAAACAGTTAAACTGAAGTATAAAAAAATGCACTTTCAAATTTTTTAAGAAAATAAAAATGATTTATTAACATATCAGGTTTTCATTGTTAACCTTTTTAGTTATTTGCTTAAGCTTTTTGCATGTAAGAATGTGAAAACTATACTATCAAAGTCATTATTAATAATACAAGGCTTTGGAGTTATTTTTCTCTACACAGCACGGGTGACAGAAGTATACACAGAGCTCTGAGCTCCAACAATGCTCAGAATGAATATCTCTTGTGTGATTACAAGGCTAACTTCAAGTACAATAAGGTTCACTTATTTTTGTTTCTTATTGGAAGACTTGGTGTTTTTAATTTTCCTATAAAAAAATGAAAATACAGGTCATAAGTAACACCTTTATAAAATGGTTTACAAAAAAGTCCAATTACAATTATTCATCATCTATGACCTTACTGCTCATAATTTGATGCTCTAGAATTAATCTGTGCAAAAGCAGAAATGCATAAACACTTTTCTCAATTATTCTAGTGGTTTGAAAGGTTGATTTCAAATCTGACATAATAAATATTTAGCTGACAATAAGATCCTGAGATGAGAAGAAAAAACTGGGGGATTAAAGAAAGCCATAAAATTATTAAGGCAGATTGTAGCACGGAAGAAAACCTCATTTCCTGAACCTAAGTGGGATCTTTACAACGTGAGTGAAGCACAGCTGTTCATCGAGTTGCCCTCACTACATAGGAGTAGTGGTATGTAAGTGCAATTCTAAAGGATGTATAGAATTCCTACATCCTTCCTGTCTATTTTAGGAGCATCTTCCATTTTACCCACTCATTTCAAGGCAACATGAGCATAAAAGTTGAATTATTCTTAATTTATGTTCAAATAAATCTTTCAGAAATCTTTTAATTTTTAAGATAAAGTCCAAATCAATTGACTTCAAAATTCAATAACTATAATTTAATAACCCATAGAGCAAGAGAGAGCTGCAATTGAAGTAGCCATCTATAAATTCATCACCTAAGTCCAAAGCAAAGAAAAAGAGGGAAATAAAAGCCTACTCCCATCAAGAGGCAGAACACATTGGCCCCATCAAACAATCCTATTGTATGGATTATTCTTAACAAAGAGTCATTTGCTAACAATTATAAAACATGTTTTATAAGAACACTGTGATTATGAGTTTTATATATTTGTTTTCAGACATTAAGAAAAAAATATCCAGTGCAATTGAATTGAAAGATTAAGGAACCAGCCACATCCATTCATGTGTAACTGTCAGATAATCCACCAGCTTGTCTATGATAATGTTTAACTCAGTCTGGGGTCACACCTTCCAAGTTTCAAGAACCTGACAAGGGTTTGCACATCTTCTCATTACTTCTGCTCTGGCCAGGGCTTTAAAGAGTAAATTCAGAGGGAAAGCTGAACACAAAGTAAATATATGTGTAGCAATCTTATTTGCATTACCACCCTTGATAAGCCATGCTTATGATTCTTATCCTCTTTATAGTTATTGTTAACTCTTCCGCATTTTAAATTCTTTTTACTGTTTTTTTGATAAATACAAAATAAAGAAGGAAAAAGGAAAAAAAAAGAAAAAAAATAGTCTCATAAAGTAAAGATTGTGCCCATTACATAATGAACTTGTTCAGACTGGAGCCTCTATATATACACAAAGTTCGGCTCAATAAGTATTTCACAGCCTCTGTGATCTTCATATAATAGCAGCCCATAAGATTATTGCACAATTCCACAAATTACTAATATGCAAATTATAATAGTTCCAGGTATATGTATGACTTACTCTGGGTCACTTTTATTAGTAGCTATTCTAATAGTGTGTGTGTGCGTGTGTGCGTGTGTGCGTGTGTGTGTGTGTGTGTGTGTGTGTGTGTGTGTGTGTGTGGTGTTACCCTCTTGGATGATCCAAATCAATACTACATTTTCTATGACAGAAAATTAAGAGTTCCCTATATAGCCACTTTGGAAAGCAGTATAATTGTTCCTCAGAAAACTGGAAATCAATTTCCCTAATGATCCAGCAATACCACTATTAGACATATACCCAAAGGATGCACACTCTTATCCCAAAGACATTATCTCAACTATGTTCATAGCCATACTATTCATAATAGCAAGAACCTGGAAACAACCTAGATGCCCCTCAATTGAAGAATGGATTAAAAAACTGTGGTACATTACACAATGGAGTACTACTCGGTAGAAAAAAAAGGCATCCTAAATTTTTAGACAAATGAATAGATTTGGAGAATATACTCCTGGGCAAGGTATCACTTAAGAGAAACATCCAGGAATTCCCCTAGAAAGTGAAAATACAGAAGATCTCCTTAGCAAATTGAGATCATAACAGGTATTGACTAAGGAGAGGTGAGAACAATTCATGAAAGAAGGAGATAATTGAGTGAGAGGAGCAACAAAGGAGAAAAAAAGAGATGGAGATCTTGATACAGGAAGCCCCTGTGGAATTGAAAAGAGGCCAGGTGCTAGGGAAACCTTCAAGAACTCACAGTATGTCCCTGGCTAGGTCTCCAACCAATAGAGGAGGGGGTGCTTAAACAAGACTTCTATAATCAAATGAATGAACACCCTATGTGTCATTGTAGAACCTATATATAGCAATGAAAAGAGGTGGAAGCAGAGATTCATATCTAAGCACTAGGTCGAGCTTCCAGTCCAGCTAAAGAGAGAGAGAAGAGTCTATATGAGCAAAGGGATAGAGATTATGAGGAGGAGTCCCACAGAAATGGCTGGCTGCAGCTCTGGTTAGCTCGCTGAATCAAAAATAGCCATTGGGAAATCATCAGGAAAAGAAACTAAACCCTCCAAAGATAGATGACTGTCCAATGGCATGGGCAGTATGTGGAACCTCATGGAGTAGGACCAGGCTATGTTTTTGTGCATGAATTGGAGTTTTCAAGCCAGTTATCGGAAGAAGGCATTGTACTTATCTCAGATGGATATACCAGACTGAACTGACCTACCTTGGGACTCCTTGCCCTCCTTGGGAAAAGGATGGGGGGATGAGGAGGGGAGAGGCTGAGGGAGGACTGAAATGGATTGGGATGAGGGTATGGAGGATGAGCAGAGGGATACATGGAAAAACTTTTTAAAATTTAATATTTTTAAATAATAAAAAAAGAAAATGGGTACAGTCTTCAGAGCTGATGGTGGCAGCCATTATACATACTAAATTATGTATATCAGAGTCCAAGTCTGTTCTCCAGGTAAGCTTCTTTATCAAAATATGACAGCATATATTTTAAGAAAAATAACCCTGTGCCTCCTATTCCTTCCCACTTACACTAGGTCCAGGTTTTACTAGCTCGGTAGAGTGTAAGATGTAATTCAGTAGTGTAGCGCAGCATCCCCAAGGCCCTCAATTCCATCTCTATTACTGTTAGAAAAGCAGTAATAACAATAAAAACCTTTGAAAGGAGCCCTGTCAAGCAGAGGAGCTGTGGTATTGTCTTTTGATTCTGAAGATTTCCCAGGTTAAGCACAGTAGGGTCAACATAATGTGGCAAGTGAGGCCCCTGGCACTGCCTTTTGACATGAATGTTAACCCTTCTCTGTGCCCACATAATGATTAGAACAACTTGAGAACCAAAAAAAGACAGACAAGAGGTGCAAATCAAAAGATCGTTCTCTTCTTCTCTAATGGAGTGTCAAATACTCATGGCAACAAACAGTGAGGCTTCACAATTGACTCCCAGATTAAAGAACAAGCAGACAAGACACTCCAGTAAGGCGTTAGTTCAGTAGGGCACACTTACTGACGTAGCTTGGGACCTTTTTGCCTTTATATGAGAAACAGAGGGTTAGATCCATGCACACAGAGGGAAGTCCATTTTCAATGCAGTCAAATTTTGTTCTGTTTACTGACTCAGGATGGCTTAAAGATGCTTCAACAATCACTACAGGTCTTGTCCTAAGAAGGCAATAAAATTATTAAGATTAATTACAGAATTATTTTACCTTAAGAAAATAATCACATTCTCAACAACCAAGCAATGCCACTAAAATGCATCCACAGTAGTATATGCATACATGCTTGATTATATTTTGTGTGCAGATCAAGAGTTTTCATTTACATATATCAAACCATTAACTTTACGTGATGTTCTGTTTGATTATATCTATGTAGGATGAGAAAAATACCCCAAAACTTAATAATAAAATTTGGAGGTACCTAAGGGAGCATCCACAAGGCCATTGCTTTTGAAACCTGCTACCCACTATCTATAATTAGGACTGATTGTCAGTAAACTGTGACAAGCATATCCCCCTTACCTTAGTAACACTGCAGAATCTGACCGAAAAGCACCAACTGCTACATCTGGAGGGTAAAAAAACAACAGCATAGATTAATGATCACCATTAGTTAAAGAGAATTACCTTGCAGCCACAAATTCTTCACTTTGTATCACTTTTTGACTATATCAAAACACCATTTACAGAAAATTAACTGGAAAAGACATGCTGGCATTCTCAGATCCATTGCCTCAACTGTTGCATCTAGTCACCAAATAGTAGCAATCTTTTCTCAAGATAGCAGACACTGCATGCTAGGGCCTTGTGACATCACTGCCTAACAAAGTGTAATAAGGTTTAAGTTAGAAACAGTCATCCAGAAGGTTCCTCTCACATATTTTAAAACAGATTTCTCCTTTCTTCATCTCCTGATTGATTTCTTTGGTACTTCCTCTTTTCTTGAAAACAAGAACTTTAAACATCAACTCATTAACAGTGTAAAGCTGCTGAATTACTTAGTCAGGCCATTAAAATTTTAGAAACACAATTACAAGTGACCTGTGTTGTACACATCAGTTTTCCATGTTCATAATAAAATAAAATTCACAAGAGGTTTTTTTTATTGTTATTTTTGATTTTTGGTCCAGAAATTGACCACAGTCTTTACCCACCAACATATCCATTGTTGTCTGCATCAATTTGTCCTGAGATAGATTGTCCAAACATCCTTAGTGATTTACTGATTTGAAGTCCTTCAATTCTCTGGGAAAAAAAAAAAGAGGATAATTTTGATAGAAAATAGTTATTGAATAGTTAATATTTCCAAGATATTAGCTTAGTTAAATAGTGAATCTTCTGAGGCTTGACCTAGCAGAGTAATTAACAAAATGCATTCTAGATAAACCAAGCTCTTTAAAAAATGCAAAATTTTCTACATTAAAATAGAAATAAAATCTATTTTGCTACTAAAAATTTGTGTTGTGAATAAGACATTTGAGAGTATAGTTTTTAGTTTTTCCAAAATAATTCTTATCCCCTGTCTTTGAATTTTTTCAAGTTCTGTATTTGCTTCAAATGAGCATAAATAAACAAATCATTTGGAAAATAAGATGTCTAATATTATTTGCCAGTTCCTACTATTTAGGCTTATGATGAAAACCTGTTGATTTGGACAAATTGCTTCTTAGCATTTAAGAACAGCCCTGTACTTACCCTGCTCCAACTGTTTCATTTCATGTCCAAACACTGAATTAGAAATACATGGATGCTGTTCACAGTGAGAAAAACTCAGTTCTTTTATTTGACATATATCTAACTTCTCTATGAAATTTTGAGCACCATTTGCCCACCTTTCTAGGAAATCTCTGGAAAGTGTTTTTCCCTCAGATTTTGAATGCAGGTCATTTTATGCACTAAAATGCTTTGAATTTTCAGATATAGAAGTAAAACGAGACTTTGTCATAAAATTGTTTTAAGATGTCATCGCTTTACCTACTCTACACTGAAAGAAACGTGGTCTAACTCCTTGAAGCATAAAGCTTTAGCTGCAAGAAAGTGTAGTTGATATACAAATGGGCACACTTGGAAAAGCAGGACCATCACCTTAAGAAAACATAAGGCGTCACAAACAGAGACATGAGTAGTAGACTAAAGGCAAGAATAGCAATGGACTGGAACCCTGTGGAAATAAATGGTTTAGAAAAATTGTTTTTAGAATCAGTTAAAATAGGATCATTTACCTATATTTTATGGTGAAATAAAATGTTAAGTATTTGAAAGAGAAAAGCAGTCCACATTACCAGTCACTTGATGGGGATACACTAAATGGAAGACTGAATATTGTCTTACCTGTGAGTAGCTGGGTGAGATTCCATCTACTCGGCCATTGTAAATGTAAATAGCACCTCTCAAATCATCTTCTTGTGGAGCACCAATAGCAATATCTGTTAAGCAGTAGAAAAATTAGACATTCTTGAAACCAAAAATGAACTTTGAAAACTAGTCTTCATGAACCTGAAGGCATGTGACATAATATAAAAATTCCCTCTTACAAAGAAACTCAACCACTCTTCCAGAAGAAATAAAACACTGGCAGGGTGTTCCTGGAATAGCAGGCATCACCACAGTGTGCTCCAGATTTGAAACCAGACTCAGATGGATTTGGTCAGTTTCTGGACTGTAGTGATAGTTAAATATCATTGTCCAATGACATATACCCCTCATATTTTTTCTAAAATCAGAATCTTCTTAAAATAGAGAAATGATGGATATCACAGTTTGATAGACATCATTTTTTAGAGATGTGTAAAGAATTATGCTATTTATAACCAATCGTATATTTATAATCAATAAAATGCTTTCACTATCACTCTGGAACCATGGTATAAAGATCAATAACTGACAATTATAACTGACAGAACACTATATGAACAATTAGACAGCAGACCATGTTGGCCCCATTTTTGACAGAAAAGCAAACAGCAAAAACCTATAATCATGTTATCTTCTTGGAGCTATTTTAAACATGAAACTCAAATATAAAAATAGAGATTTTTAATTACCTTCAAAGCCATCATTGTCAATGTCACCAAGATTTGCTATAGATTCCCCAAATCTTGCAGCATACTTGTCGCTTCCGATGAGCACCGTTTCCATCTCATCCATTACAGCTTCCTAGGTAGAAATGGAAAAAAAAGTGCTGTTAGAAAACTCCCTGACAACTTTACACTTGATTTACTGCTATAATTGGATATGGATTTTTCTAATGCATCAATCCACGGATTGAGCTTTAGTACACAGATCTCACTTCAATTCAATAAATATTTATTAAGTCAACACATATAATAGCATGATTAGAGCTCAGAGGACATAGGAAATTGTCTAAGTCATGATCCCTAGCTTTGAAAATTCAATAAATCATTTTGATAATTCAATTTAACAAATATTTATTGAGTCCTTGCTAAAGACAATACACTGTGCAGGGTGGGCAGGTGAAGGGGTCAGGGAGGAACACATACGAAACACTGTTTCCTCCAGGAGCCATGGCTACAAGGAGGGCTTATCACTAGCATGTCCATAACTTACAAGTACAAGTTGCTACACACTAATGAGAACAGAGGAAACTAATTTAAACTGAAGGAAGGAAGACATTCCAGGAAGGATCAGGAAGGAGAGATGCCCTGAAAGAGTCTTCATAGAGTGTCTATGCAAATGGCTACTGCAAGGAAGGAATGGTTTCCACATACAGAAAGAGGTATCAGCAAAACACTTTACACATATGAGTGGTATATATAAGGAACAAGACAAAAAAAAAAAAAGCCAAACTGTTGTCTTACAGTAGACAGCAATTTAACTAAAAGGGAAATTTACTTTTTCTGAAGTGAACAATAGTAAGTCATGGGAGGTCTCTGAGATAAAGAGTGACATTACTTCAGCTGGCCTTTGGAATGTCTGAAGCTAAAGGTGAGTTGTTATATATATATGTATATTATATGTAAGATAAGCTAATGGTGATGTGATAATAAACACTGACCATGTCAATCCGTGTTTTTAAAACAAATCCCACATGCTACTCACAGATCTCATCCTGTTCCCAGGCACATCTAGCCTTCATTCCACAAACCCAAATGCCAAGTGTTCTTACCTTTTCTTTCACAATAAGAAATTCATAATTTTTTTCTGTCTCAAATACTACTTCTTTCTTAAAATATTTTTTTTGGCTAAAAGTAGGTCATGTCTGCTTTTTCTGTACTTATCACCCACTATTTACCATGATTATTCTAATGACACTTCAATGATTGGCATCTCACCTAGTTTTGAAGTTTGGGGGTCATAACTGGGATTATTTTCAGTGTGTTTTTTATACTATGTTCCATCCTAGATTCTCACTAAGGGTCACTTTTTTCCTAAATGAATTAACATGTTGAATTGTTCTCTATAGATACAATCACTATGATCCACAAAGCATGGGATTAAATCTGAAGACTGAGGGATAAAATGGAGTGGCTCCTTAGGAAATGGCTCAAGGCAAGGGAGGCTGGGCTTTAGAGGAGACCAGTGATGTATAAGCTAGGGACAAAGCTGTTTTAGAAGAGTTACACGGGAAGTTAAGTGATGACTGCTCTTATTCAAGTATTCTACAGTCATTGAAAATGCCAACCAAGTACACACTGGGGAGGCCTGAGAGCTATTTAGTAGATTAGGTCAAAACCCAAGTCATTTAAGTGATCTTCTTTCTGTTATTTCATTGAAAATAATTCTGAAGCTCCTGCCTATCTAGGACTTCTATGAAGCATGAAAACAAAAGTAAGGGCAAACAAAGCAGTTGATTGCTCTCGCATCAAGCACAGGCAAAAGCGTAGTAGGCAGTGAAAATATTATGTTTCTCTGTGTCCGGTGTCTTTTCAGAAAGTTTAGAAATTGATTAAATGTGAAGAAAGAAAGAGACATCCGCACAGCAGGATTTAAAGATGATTAATTACTAAACTAATCCCAGCATCCAGCAGCAGTGCTTCTGGGTAAGTCAGAGAGAAGGGAAGAGAGTCTCCTACTGAGCAGACCCTTCCATGGCTCTCTGGGAAGCTCTTTCATCTGTTTTCATAGTGAGATGATCTAAGATTTCAGTGGGGAAATATTCCTTTACTTTCTGGGTACATTTTACTTTCTTGGTAAGAGAAACTTGCCAGGTTTTGTCACAAGGGACAAATGCGACATATTTGCTGAATCAGGACCTACTAAATACAAAGAATCCTATCTGAGAATGAAAAGTCTGGACCATGAGGTGAAACATAGTGTGCTGCCATTAATGCCACCTGAGAGATCTCTGTGCCTTCTTCTATAATACATCTTAGTGTAAAAAGTCTAGGAAATCTCTACATGTGTAACTTCTCTAGTCTAGACTTAGAACAGAAGATTCTTCCAGCCTTCTATGACTGGGAGCCTTGTCTTCTCATTGAATAGAGTTTAGCTTGATGTTTGAAATGAGAACTTATCAAATTCCCTGAATTTTTTGACTAAAAATGGTTACAAGCACACTGCCAAATCTCAGCTAAAAGATGCTGTGTCCCAAGATATGAAGCCTGATCTTATTTGCAAACAAACAGAACAAAGAATATGCCACTAAGTGTCCAAACTTTGCTTTATTTAATGTCAAAAAGCAAGGCTGTTCAGAGAAGGCCAGAATTCTGCAGATTGAATCAAGGCACCTGTTTCCACTACAAATGCTACTCATCACTTAAAGTTTAACAATAGTCAGTAATTTTCTAAATGAACAATGTATCCACTTTGGAATAAATGATGCCAGCTCATATGAATTTCAAGACATAATCCAAATGAACTTTGCAATAATATTTTATCAGTGCACCTTATTTCTGTTTGTAAGTCAAAAAGTTAAAAACATTGGATGCTTCAGCTATTCATAATTTTAAAAATCTTATAATTGCCAAATTACATAAGGACCATAATTAAGGTATATAGAAATCTATTTTGAAGTATCTACACAAACCAATTTCCATATTATATTTGTGCCACAACTAAACTAAAGGTAATTTCAGTTACTAGACTGAACCCACACAAAAACTCTACAAAAATTCCATTGTGCTCCAAGTCTCATATCTCTGGAATAACTGCTCACCATCATGCTCTCTTTTATTTTCAGAACATAGGCACAGAAGTAGATGCTTCACTTTGGTCTATCAGATAAGCCTAGGACTATTTCTTTGAACCGGCAAGACTGCTCAGTGGATAAAAGCACTTTCCTGTACAAGTCTCGTGACCAGAATTGGGTCCCAGAAACATGAGGTAAAAGAGGACGATTGCCATTGATCTTCATACATGCACCATGGCTTGCATAGGCATGCATGTACTTTCATTGTGCGAGCACACACACACACACACACACACACACACACACACACACACACACGAATTTCAAAAAGAATCTAGTCTCAGAACATTGAAATAGTAGCCGTTTCAGTCTAAATGATAATCCATAAATCACTTCGAGTTTGGGACTCTAAGACATACCAAGCCAGAGTTGATGTACACGAACACTCTCCCTTCCTCTCTGACGGTACTCTGCATAGGAGCCCCCACAAGGAGATCTGAGAAGCCGTCTGCGTTGAGGTCCACCACACAGACAGAAGCTCCGAAGTACGAGCCAAGCTGCTCCAAAGCAAAACACATGCCCAGTGAGAACACACAATATTAGCACAGAAGCCTCCCGTGACCCCAAAGGCAGAGACATATTTACCTTTTTACCTTTCATTTCATATAAGATGCTTAGTTTCTTTTCATCAATGCTAAATATATATGCCTGCAATTGAGGGGAAAATTCAACAGCGTTTAGTTTCTTACCAAATTAAAAAACAAAACAAAACACCTAATTTGTTTAATTGAAACATCAATTTGTATAACATATTGGGTAAATATAAAAATATTAAATGTTTAATAAAATTGTTACTGCTACAACTTTTAAGAATGATATAAAAAGATTCATATTAATAATACTTGTTACACTCTCCTCAGAGGGACTAACTTTTGGGCACAGAGAAGTCACAGAAAAATGTTTCCAAAAAAGTGGAATTCCCAATAATCATATGGCAATGTAGAAAAATGCAGAACTAGAATTATTCTATTCTTCTACTATGCAGCATTACCTGTCTTGGACTCCACATTAATAAATAACAACCAGTATATGCATTCTCTGGGCATCTATAGATAATTATACTTTATGAGCAATTTAATCATAGCAAATTCCCATTTAAGTTATTCCATTTCCTTTAAAGGTTTCCAACTCAATTTCATTGAGGGCCATAAATGTAATTTACATAAATGTAATCAATGCAATTCATTGTTCATCATTTTAATCTTATTTTCATAAAAATGTTTATAGTTTTCTTTTAATGCCTGGACTCTCTCTCTCAGACAATCAATTCCAAATTTTATGAAGAAATAAAGAGAAATACCCTGTAATTCTTACTTTTCCTATCTGTTCGTGTTGAGGGGCTCCTCCCACAACTTCAGTGGTGTGTGGACTTCGAAAATGACCAGCTCCTACTGAGTAGCCTTCATAAAAGGAGAGAAACAGTTAAACCAGATTTTTTGGTGTGTGTATGGTGTTAAATTACTTTATTCACCCATCATCTTTCAATGCAAAAAGAATGTTTTTGCTTAAAGTCCACTAATGAGTGAGTACATCCCCTGCTTATCTTTCTGGGTTTGTAAGAGCTTTTTAGCAGACATTTGTGGTGGCCATAGTCCATCCATGGCATTAGCTGTGACTTACTGTGCTTCCTTCATCTGTAGTTAGCCTAACCTGGCTTGAGGAGCTTTAGATTTTATTTTTTATGTTTCATGTATTTTAGAGAAAAGAGAAGTTTTATTACTGTATGGGTTTTTTTTTTTTAGCTATTTTGAATGGTTTGCTTTTTTATATAAAGTTTAATATTGATTTTCAAAAACAATAAAAATGTATATAAAAAAAGAGAGCTCATTGTATCTCTTATATTTTGAACATATTTTCATGTGACAAATGCAAATAAATACACATTAAAATAGATTTTTAAAAAGGAGAGAAATACATGAGGCTCTTCATTTACAATACACATGTGCTTTCCTAATTCTTTGCATAGAGAAAAACAAAACTGAATCCAAAATTATTATTTTAGGAAAAGCTTCAAAAAACTTTTATTAACTTAAACTTGTCATTTAAAGCCATTTTAATATATATTCTAAAAACAGTGATATATGTTTGCATTTTAAAGCTCTCAAGTTGAAAATATGACCTTGACCTTGGTCTGTTATTCCCTGTGCAATATGATAAGTAACTGAATTCTGGCATTGTAGTCACATCATCTGACAGTACACAAAGTTTGAAGCTTGCAAATGATAATCATTACAAATTTTATTTTTTTAATTGTATAGACTTTACATAAAAATACTTCAAGTCTTTCTTCAATCATAGATATGGAAATATCATATGGATTTTCTTGGAATAATAATAAAAACACTACTTCTTTTATTAGTTCTCTTTCTAAACACAAAATGTTCACATTTAATGCACATACAGGATAAACAAACTTATGTTTTGTAGGAAACTGCAGAACATATATATTTCATTGTAAAAAAAAGTCATAAAATTTGTGTTGTGTAGAAATACAGGTAATAAAGTGTGATACTCCTAGCTTGTTAAATAACAATGAGGAGAATGAAAAAAATGGCAATAAAAATGATTAAACTCTAGAAACAATTCAAGATAATCTTTACAAACTAAAATAAACCTCTATAAAGAAAAGGTGGAAGAAAAAAATCTTAGAATATACTTCATAATGTTCTCCTTTATCTAGAATGCCATTTTAAGATTTATTGGCTTTCATTTGATTGTCTAAGAATTTATGCATTTGTATTCACAGATGCATTTAAATCAGTGAATTGTGATGATGTATTGTATATTTAATAAAAATAGTCTGGAATATCAGAGGACAGAGCCATTTTTCCAGCAAGCTTTTTGCTAGCTCTCCTGCAATTTGACTGTAGACAAGGCTGGCTTCGAACTCATGGAGATCCTCGCGTCTCTACCTCCCAAGTGCTGAAACTAATGGTGTGTGTCACTCCTGCCTGGTTCTGTTTGGTCTTGAACTCACAGAGATCCAAATTATTTCTGTCTCCTTAGTGATGGTTTTAAAGGCATAAGTCATCACTCCCTGACTTTCACAGCTTAGCTCTGTGGCTCTGTCTTCTGATATTTCAGACTTATTTTTTATTAAATATACAATATATTACCACAGTGAACCAATACAGGGTTAGTTTAAAACCTTCCTAGGGATGACCCAGGAGTGGTAATACATATCATCAATTCTAGCATTCAGGAGGCAAAGTTAGGCATATCTCTTTAAGAGTTTCAGGCAAACCAGGACTACATAGTGAGACTCTGTCTTAAAAGGGGAGTGGGATTTCTACAGTAAGCATTCAACAGTTCCTATATAAAACCATACTGTAGTCACTTATGTCAGTATAAGATAGATATAAAATCGATGAAAGCATAATTGACTTTCTGCTTGAGACAGTTTCTGGTGTGCCTAACTCTTACTGGCAATGGGATGTTTAACACAGTACATATAATTTCTAAAGCAGGGATAATTTGAGTTTGTCAAATTTTTACAGTACCTAAGTAACTTCCAAATTTTACTTGATTTTCTAAGTCCATAAACGCCTTGTACTTGTTTGTAGTTATATTGTAGACGAAGACAGAACCAGTCCAGTAATATGATCCTGGGGCTCCCATCACAATTAAGTCCTGTAAAAGAAAACATCATTTGAAAGTTAAATCCAACCACCCCAAACCTTTCAAAAAGATACAACCTTCAAGGCAAATCATCAGGAAATGAATTTCATAATGGAGCTTTTAAGTGAGAACATTTTATTAATTTAAATGAGGTGTTAAAAAGGAAGAATCACTAAACGTAGAGTTTTAGAGAAGAAAGTCTGAAGCTCTCTCCACACTAACCAATGGGTTACAAATACCACAGGCAAGGAAGGCCACAGATAATTGGGCAAGCTTTGGGAACAAAGGCAATGTGGGTCAGTGAAAGACAATCATCTGTGTGTAATTCATTAGGGTTCATTACCAGGATAATCGTGTGTTACCAGAGAGTAAACGGTGGCTTAATTTATTTCAATTTGCAAAACTCACTGAATAGTGTCCCTAACAATTTCAGCTCAGAAAATAAAAAGGCTGATGAAATTTAGGACATATTTTATTGTAACTAGGAAAGAAGGGAAAGAGAGCAGACTCTTGTCTCTATTGAAACAAATTAGAGTTAGCAATCAACCCTGACAACCCTGACAATTCTGAGCTTTCAATACAGTTACTTCATGAGACTAAAGAATGAATTACTATAAGTGTTTGTAAAATATGTTAACATGTATAGAGGCAGTTATTTCTATAGTGTTAGAAGATATTTATGAAATTGTAATGGGTTTTTGAGAGACCTTTAAACACTTATCATTTAGTTTTATTTAACCTGAGGGGTTGATATAATTGCGACCTCCCATATAATACTCTAGAGTTTTCAGTAATAAGTGTTTGGGATTAGATCTGTTTTTCAAGGACATTATTAAGTTGTTAACCCTCATGACAATTATAATTTTAATGAAAAACAGACTTATGTATTTCCTTTACCCCCAACTAGTAATTAAAAACAATATGGGTAGATATTTTCAGTTCTTAAGTTAAAATAAATAACTACCTACTCCTACTTTAGGTGCCCATTGAATTCTTAGTGGAGGTGATAATATTTAGTGTGGATTTTAGTTGATCTTATGTAGTATTATTCCTTTACAAATTAATTTTCTAAAATTATATGTGGAATATTAAATGGGATAAATAGGGTGATAATAGTCTACAACTAAAGAGATATTACTCACATGTCACTCAATTTTGACTCCCAAATTTACTATGAATCTAGAGGAGCCCTGGGATCAAGCTGCTATACACGCACAGTACTGGAACTAATATGGGGCTGTTACCTGTGTGTAAAAACTAGATATTCCAACTTGACATGATGCAAAACGTTCTCCAAATTTTCTCAGGTGATCTAAAATAAAATACACAATATTGATACAGACAAATTTGGAATATATTGACTGTGCAACCCAGTCTGGCTTTGAACCCAAGATCCTTCTGACCCAGTCTTCTAATTTTTCAGGATTAATTTTCATCATGATGATATCACCTTCCACAATTGATTTTTCTCAGAGGGCTTCACAAACATGACCCTAAAAATCTTTATTTTGCATTTTACTTTGGAAAATAATAATTATTATAATTTAATACCATTTAGCTCTCCTGTATTAATCTTCAAATTGTCATCATGAATCACAATTAAAGGCATTTCTTCCTCTGCTTTCTCATCACAGAATGTTTTGCAACATGTACTAAGAAATTTATTAGAACCTAAGAAGTAATATTTCTGGCTTTGGGTCTACAGTTCCCCAAGTTATATATACTGGAGGTGTACAACAATATGTTCTGTGAACACACAAGGTGGAATGGCTATTCACTCAAGCAACTTACTACACCTCTCTCCTCAGGGTGACCTTTTGTCTGTATGTGGCAGAAACAATGGCAAACTACCCTCTGGGCAAACACCCACAACAAGCTGTCACTAACTATAACCCTCATGCTGTGCATTACATTACCAAACTCATTCATCCTACAAAACTGTAACTGAATGACTCTTCATCCCACGTCTCCAACCATTTTGCCATTCTGGTATTTGGTGTTTTTAAATTTCACATATAAGTGTTACTATGTGTTGTTTTCTGTGCCTGGCTTATGTAATTCTTCATATTCACCCATGGTATTCCAAATGACAGGGTTTACTAAGACTTGGTGGGATTCTTTTGTATGTATATGCACATACATATATCACCCATGGGTCCTTTACTTTCAAACCCTTTAAGGGACTGCTGCGTTGTGTGGGGCTTCTGTTTTCAAGTCTTGAGAAACTTCTGCAGTCTTTCACAGTGTTGCACTAATTTGTACGCACACCATCTTTGCTAACTTCTAGCTTCTTGTCTTTTTGGTAAATAGCCATTCTAACAGATGAGATGTGGTATCACTGAATTTGGTTTACATTTCCTGATGTTTATTAAGACTAGCCTCACTTCATATACCCATCAGCCTTTTTGCTATTTTCATTGCAAAGAAAAGATCTTGGTTTTACTGACTTTTAATCGGGTTACTGGTTTTGTGGTATCGCTTTGGTGAGATCCATATATATTTTAGGAATGATCTTCCTACCTGGCACTGTTTGCAAATGTCTTGTCCATTCCCCATCTTATCTTTATCTCTCGGCTCTGCAGATGGCTGCCTTGGCTATGTAGAAGTTTTGTCACCTGCTTTATTGCCATTTGTCTCTTTCCTTTTGTGGCTAAAGCTTTAGTTATAACCCCCAAGAAACCATTGACTGTACCAGTGTCAAGGAGCTTGCTCTCTGTAACTTTCCAGGATTTCTTCTGATAGAGGCATCATATTTAAGTGTCTTTCCGCTTTAAGTTCACTTGTATGTTTAATGTAAGATAATCCAATTTCACTATTTTGCAAGCTGATATTCAATTTTCTCACATTAGTTTATTGGGGGAGATTATCTCTTTTTTCCCATTTTGCCTCATGAAAGACTAAAGACCTTTTGGACTTCTATGGTCTCCTACTGCACAGCCCTGTCTGTCATTAGAGGCTTCTGGAGTTTACTAAGGGGACAAAGGCCTCCTTCTCCTGAAGCTCTTTCATTCATAAACTTTCTTTCATTATAAACAGGAAAAGACAAATTATTATGCTGATATATAAGCAAGCATTCCCTGATATAATTTTTTAAACCTTTAGAATTTTCCTTGAGCCTTTTTAAAAACAAATTTCATTTTGCTATGTTTATATAATTTTAACTTCTAAAAGTATATAGCTAAGTATATCTTAGCAAAAGTAATTCTTGCTTGGAAATGTTTAAATATATGAAACAAAATTATCACTCAAAAGAGGATAATAAGTATATAGAAATGCTGACCAAGTGTTATTTCAATTGAGAACCTAATAGTCATCATTTATCCTTTTGCATTCAAAGGTAAAATACAGACATTTATAACACAAACTTCTCCATGACATCAAAATCCAGACATGAAAGATCTTAAAATGATCAGAATTGGTGAGTTTTAATGTGTTCAAAGTTTTGACAGTTAATTAAACTTATCTTTGGATGATAACAGAGATAGTATTTTTTTGTCATTAGAAAGAATTAGTACTTATACATATTTTTGGTGTTCTCAAAAGAGTTTTAGAGTTATTATTGCAGATATAATTTTACATGCTACTGCCATCTGTCCCTAATCCTGTGTTTGTATAATAGTTCTGTATGTAAAATACCAACAGCAAGAGATTTTTAATGAGACAGAATTTTCAAACTTTAGCCCAGTGGTTCTTGATCTTGTTAAAGTTGTGACCCCTTAATACATTTCCTCATGTTGTGGTGACTATCAACATAAAATTATTTTCATTGCTGCTTTGAAGCTTAATTTTGCTACTGTTATGAATTGTGATATAAATACTTGACATGCGGATAGTCTTAGGTGACCCTATTAAAGGTCTCGTTGCAGCCCCAAAGGGGTCAGGACCTGTTGCTTTAGACATCAGTCTTTTTTACATCTTCAAGAAATACATATGACCTGGGGGAAAGTGAAATGAGGAGGTTTTGCTTAAACCAATGCCTTGAGTCCTTTTAAAGACTCTTTAGAAGCTACTAGAAAAAAAAGAAAAAGAAATGAAGTCATTTTCTTTCTAATAAGAATTTTCTACGTAGTTTCATGATTTTAAGGATCCCATGTTTCCTAAGCATTAGATATGCTTATAGTGATTTGAAAATAAATTTGGTATAAAAGTGGATAATTATCAACTAACTTCCACAGTCATTCAAATGAATCCAAACGATTGCTTTTCAAAAGTGTGGGTATAGGGTACTGGACTGCACAGGGAAAACAGGAAGGATGATGGATGTTAAACAATGGCCATATCAAAGATCTTCCTCTGTGAGCAGGCAAAAATAAAAACGCAAAGAAATGCTAACTCAAAGCCTTCCTTTGCTTTGAAGCATCAGCCTGTCTCCAGTTTAGGCTTAACTTTAGCAAAGACAGACTAGGTTCATTCCTGTTTATGATTATTAAACCTCCTGTTTGTCAAGGATTAACTACAACTTATCCTTATCTACAACTGGTTCTGTATACCTGTTCCAGAAACTGGCAATGATGTCTTTGTTTCAAAAAGTTGTTTATAACCATCTTGCAACCATGCCTTTGTTTCAAAAGGGCTATTACAGCTACCTTTTATAACTAAAAACTCTTGTGACTTGCAATCTGTTCTTGCAATTATGTCTTTGTTTGGGGAAGTTATTAGGACTATATTGCTATGTCCTGCTCCAATAATCCTGCCCATGTACTGCCAAATCCCCCCATTTGGAACCCCCTACCCCTGAGCTACAAAAGTCTATCCTCCTCACATCTGATGCTAACCTCTCGAACCAACTTAAGGAGAGGCAGCCCATGTAAACAAATAAACAAGCTTGATTTAATTGCTTGTTTTAATTAATTTGGCCATAATGATTTGGGTCAATGGTCTTTCCTTTCCCATTTTGCGGGATTATCAGATTCTCTACATCTAGCTTCATCATCTCACATTTACCTTGGTAACACGGGGCTATTCTTTTACTCAGTTCTGTTCGCAAATCAGAAGGCATCCCGTAGCAAATACCAATAGGTAGCTTATTTTCATTCTTCATGTAAAATATATTTTTCCACCTATGCCCACAAGCCTGAATAAAACAAAAGTAAAACAAATATATAAAAGTCACATCTAGAATGTCTGAATTCAGGATCTTGATAAACAGGTGCCTAATTCAATACCTACCACAATAGATCCATTTTCACCTGGCTGTCTGGAAAGTGTTACCCCCAACCACTGGTTATCTCTCTCCTCCAAGCATGTTCTTCCACAGGGGTCTCCACTGGGGCTACCTGCAGCATTTGAAAATATACTTATCATTAGTTTTTTTGAAACCAATATTGTTCTAAAAGAATATTAAAGTGGGACCCTTCTTCCCAGGGTTTCTCTTCAGCCAGTTTTGTCTCATCTTATGTTCAGGGTATAATTTGTTGGTAAAATGAGTAACTCTCTTTCAACATAGTTGTTCTCCATACACACTGAATGTTCTTTGTAGAAATGACCTGTGAGTGATGAAGCTGCCATACAGATATGGCCTCAGTGATCCAGTAGGTAGCTAACTAACCTGAGCAAGATGAGGAAGGTCTATTTGACCAGGAGTCAGAGGCCCATATTTGGGAAAGAATTTATGCTTTTGCCTTACCCATTATCAATATAGGCAACATCACCAGAGCATGCTCAGCAATTAAAGTACAGTTTATTGGAGCTGGACAAGGATAACTGAGTGTGTAGAAAGTAGAACAAATAATTAGCATACTAATAACACATAGCATTTGAAACAAAATGTCCTGTGTTTTAGAGTTAGTATAGTGGGATGACTGGTGTGCTCAACAAAGATAAAAGGTCTTTGAAAACAAAATGGTGTCAGTAGTAAATATAAACCATCAATAGGCATACTTTGGCAAGTGCATAAATTGCAAAAAAGCCCAACATAAAGAGAATCCTCAGGTGAGACATAGTCCTGCCAAAGAGCACAACAGGCATCTTTAGGGCAATGATCTTTTATTTGCCAAGCAAACCCTTTGCTGTGGAGCTGGAGTCCAAATAAAATTGTGTCACAGTGATTTCAGATCATTGGTTGGAGAAAGAATAAGATGGTGTCATAGATTCTTTTTGCTACCTTTACATTTTATCCTCTTTGGCCAACACCTGAATATTCTGTGCTCGGTTGCAACAGCAGATAAATGTATTAGTAGCAGCTAGATAAGGTAAGCATAGATGGAGCTGGATTCTTTACTTTGAACGTTAGTCACCAAGCTTTTATACTGTTATGGCAAAATTTCTTATGCTGGTTTTGTCTGATTAGATACCTGCTTACCCCCCTAACCTTGACACTATATATAGTTTCCTTGAGATCCTCACAATGCCTACATTGGTAAATCTGATATATTTCAAATGAAATTATTTTTATTGGTTTTCCTGAGTCATAAAGAGTTTGTGTAAGAAGTGTAGGAAGTTATTTGGAACTACCATGGAAATACCTAATCCTTCAACACAACCAAGCTAAAATAAGTTCCCCAAACTCTCTTCTGACATCTTATTCCTTGGGTCCAGCCAGGTCTGTCTATTGCAATGGTCATTTCAGGTCAGGTCAGGTAAGGAACATGGTTAAAGTAGAACATGAATAATGTGTTGTTGGCTTGGTTTCCTGGAAAACAATGATGCCTACCACTACCACTAGAGGATTCCAGGAGAGATAGACTGAGAAAGGAAGGCAAATAGACCCAGAGAAGGAACACTGCTAAGCAACAGAAGAGAGGCTGATGCAACCCAAACTCTGATAAAGAATGGTCCAGCTGAACATGGAGCTTTCTGTGTGAATTTTGTTTTTAAAGAAAGCTTGAGTGGAGATAGAAGAGAAGAGAAGGAAGAAGAAAAAGAAAGGCAAGGAATAAAAGGTGTTTGTACTGTGTACCAACCAATAGGGTGAACCATTGCAACACAGGGAGCTACCCAAGCAATGATATCAAACAAAACCAGGAGAAACAAGAGAGATCAATAGAAAATTTCATTTTTATTGTGATATAATTTTCAATTTGACTCAACTCTAAAATTACCAATGTTTAAGAATTAATAATGTCAAAAACATATCATCAAAGGTAGATGTAGTCTGCCTACAGTTGGAGCTCTGTTGCCATAAAATCAATGAGATATCACCTCTGAAAACATTAAATTATTTCTAAAATTATAGTTAACACCCAGTTAATTCACCTCCAATTCAGTTTTTATTGTTAAAGACAGGAACACATGAGCCTGTAAATAATACCTTCATTGTTTGCATGTGGATGAAAAATGATCATTTCCCTCAAGATTGTATTTGATACCTAAAAACAAATGTTCTGTTGTTGACATAGTCACCCAAGTTTAAAAACAACAAACACAGCATTTTCAAACTACAAAAATGATACCATGTAAATTGCTAGCTGAAAGTGGCCCTGAAGTTCATATGTAAAGAATAGCATTCTGTATGAAATTATATATTTCTTAGCTGAATTCTGTTTCCTGTGTCTTTAAATGAACATTAGAGGCACTTTTGCCAAGTTAAGCTGTTATCTGTTTCATCCAAGTTGCTTCCTGCTCAGGAGTGTTAGGCCTGCAGATGACAGTTATTGTCGTTGCTGTCTAGCCTTCCCACTCGCTGTGCCCCTTTCTTATCATCCAACCCTCTTCTCTCCATTTCTGGTGTTTTCCGAGCCCTCCAGAAGGCCTTCTATATGACCTGGCTTGTTTAGAATGATTTCTGAGATCTCACAAGGTTCTAGCCTTTACTTCCAGTGTGGTTCACATCTTTCTCTTCCCCTACTCTTAATTCCACTAATTCTTAAAAGTGGAACAAAGGGCCCTCAAAAGCCACAAGAAGAGATGTTTATATGACACTAAATGTGGTCAAACTTTCCCAGGATTCTAGTGGTGAGACTGTTGTTTTTGAACAAAATAATCACATAGTGAATGGGCATGTGAGAGATCGGGTTAAGTACCATCAGACAGAGTCTTTTACATGTGTTATTATGTGGTTCCAAACAACATATACTTTCTAATTTGTAGGTAAGGTTAAATAATTTATTTAATTTAAAATATATAATATATATTAATATACACAATATAAATTTATAATTTACCTATTCTATAGAGAAGACTGTCAGCCTTAGCAATCAAGGGTTCTTACTGGCATAGGATCTCATCATTGGGAATAAGTTATGTTGATTCATTAACTATTAGGAAGAATAACTTCATTCGCCTGGGGTCAGCTACATACATTTGCTTGCAGCTGCTCTGCTCTGTTTCTAAGGATTAGCACTGACTTGATTCATCTTGGCCATGCCCAGAACTTGTTGATCATTATTCCAATCCAATACAAAACCCAGAAATATGGGCTGAAAACAGAAGTCTATAAATAGAAAGACCGGCCTTCTACTTGTGTTGCATGTCAAAATATTCACATATGTGTCAAAAGCATGACTATGGAGCCATAAAGGAATGAAAATAACAAAATTGTAAGGAATTGTTTTAAATGCACATACTCATAAACACACACATCTACACACACACACAGCCACACACATATACATCATGGCATTTCTTCTTTTCACTTCTTGTCACTGCTTCCCAGAGAACTAATCCTCAACTTCAATGCCAACACAGAGGGAATTTTAGCACTGGTTAGTAAACAGAATCAGTTCCAGGAATAGTCTGTAGGTCACCACCAATCTCTCAACTTTCTTGATTTTGGGAACATATTCCCATTCTCTTTGGGAGTGCCAGAAAAATCTCAGCAGAAAAGACAAGATCTCCACATCTGAAGCTTTTCTCATACTTCTAAGACAATGGTTCTCAAACTGCGTTGAGACTCTTTAGGGGTTAAATGACCCTTTCATGGGGTTCACATATCAAATATATTGCATATCAGATACTTACATTATGATTCATAACAATATCAAGGTTACAGTTATGAAGTATCAAAGAAATAATTTTGTGGTTGGGGTCTCCATAGCATGAGAAATGGTATCAAAGGTTCATAGCATGAGGAGGGTTGAAATCCATTTCTCTAAGACTTTGCTCCTCAATCTTTATGCTTCTGAATCTACCCTTCTGTAGGAGTTGAACAGAAATATCTGTCCTAGTAGGTTTCTGTTAGGTAATGAAATATACAAATCAATACTAAACATATTCTCTTTATGAAGAAATTTGGTATTATTTTGGACAGAGTTGATGCATGTAAAGACTGTCATAAGAAAGCCAATTTTATAATTGTCCCCAAGAAGACCATAAACAAATCCACATTTTACTTCATCCAATATCATGCTGCAATGATTTATAAGCCAGATTTTATGTCATCTTATACATTGCTAAGCTGAACTTTTAGCAAACCAAATCAGTCCCATGATTGAAAAAGTACTTTACGTGGTTGAATACAAAGGAGGAGAGTGGAAATTAGCATGTGATGTTTTTCCACTCTTTTGCACTAAAATGGCTAATTCTTAGCACAGTTGAATGCATTTCCACAGTATGAATTAAGTGGAACACATCCATATTAAACACATATTAAACACATCCATCCCCCTCACTCTAAGAATTAAGCTCATTCTTAATTTTTCAAATCAAGGAAGAAAATATATAATATATACATTTCTATTTTCTGGTAGATATATGGCTACTACATTAGTTTTTAATTTCCAACTATTGATTTCTACCAGTATATACAAACATACACACAAATAAAAATTAGTAATTTTAATGAACAAAAATAAGATTGTTAGGACAAAGCTAATTGGGTACTCTTCTTACTCTCACTCATGTCTCCCACTTTCATTTTGCTATTTACCTCTTTGGTATTACCATCAACACTCCAAAAATCAAGGAGGGACAATGAAGGACTGCAGATTCAATCTTCTACATGACCTCAAGGACTAGAGATTGGCTGTGTTTTGACAGTAGCATAGAACACTGCCGCTCACACAACAAGCAGACATTTGACACATATTTATAGATAGAGAATTTTGAAATATATTATATCACCATAATAACTCCTTAGATATGGCAAAGGACTACAATGTTTTCACCAGACTTAGAGATGGAAGAAAGCCAATTTTTTTCTATATTTCCTTCTTCTCCTCCACAATACTATTTCCTTAAGTTTTAAGACATTAACAGATGGTGTGAAGGAAACTGCACTTGAGTTTGAAGATCTTTCCAAATGTGACTGGGAGTAGGGTATCTTAAAATGGTAAGTCATTTGTGACCTGTGGGTTCCTGCAAGGATCCTGGAAAGAAATGAGACATGTGATGTGCTTGGACAAGAACTGGGCATAGAACATATGTAAACATTAGATGATGGTATCATTATCAATCTTATTTTAAAGATTTGGCTAAACACTCTATATGGATTGCAGCATAATCCTCTTGTATAAAATAGACATAGCACAGGGACTGGAGAGATGGCTCAGAGGTTAAGAGCACTGACTGCTCTTCCAGAGGTCCTGAGCTCAATTCCCAGAAACCACATGGTGGCTCACAACCATCTATGATGACATCTGGTACCCTCTTCTGTATACTGTATACATAATAAATAAATAAATCTAAAAAATAGACATAGAACATCACTATACAGTAAGCCTCATTGTGAGCACTGTTTCAGTCTCACCATAAAGGCAGAAGACTGAATTATTAATCCCTTTATTTATGAGAAAATTGAGTCCTGTGACTGTGTAAAATCTTGTGTGTAGAGGTGTGTGTACATGGGTGAATTCATCAGTGTAGTAGAGGGTGAAGTTAGCCCAGGAGGCTCCCATTGTCCTCTACTGTACTTTTTGAGGTAAAGACTTTCCAGAGCTTAACTATTTTCACTAGATTGGCTGGCCAATGAGATGCAGGGATCCTCCTGTCTTGAGTTCCCCACTGCGGGATTAGATGCTTGTTACAGTGTCTGACTTTTATGTGGATGCTGGGAGTTGAACTTGGGTCCTCAAGCTTGTACAGAAAACACTTTGATATCTGAAACATCTCCCTAGGTCTGAACACTAAGTCATAAAGGAATCAAGGACTTGTTCAAATTTATGAAGTCAGAAAATCAAAAGATTGGTAATAAAAAAAATCTTTGAACCTTATGTTGTGTCCCATGATTCTAACATGTCAACAATAGAACTCTACAAATACTCAGATGTATGAATTAGTTGAATTCAATTTCACATTCTAAATCTGTTTTCCCTCTGAGAATGTGTAAAATATAGCAATCCTACCAAGAATATAAATAAATGTTTTTTGGAGGAGGTTATTTGTTTGTTTGTTTTTGTTTTGTTTTTGAGTCAGGGTCTCACTGTAGCTCAAGCTGGTCTGAAACTAATAACATAATTCATAAAGTGAACTTGGTATTGTTCATGAAGTGTCTCAGATTTTTGACCCTGCCCTGCCCTGCCCTGCTCTCCATGCTACTTCCTTTAGTATTGGGGAATTTCTACTGAAGAAATACAGACCCAATGGAAAGGTCAGTCTCCAGGGCTTTTTTTCTAGACCTTTGAGAACTGAATAAAGCGTTTTTCAGTGGGGAAGTGTGAGATGTTTTTGTGTAATGAATGGTATGTCTGGTTTATCCACTAGCGTCACTATTCTGCGGCTTCCCCAGCAGACATTTGGTGGGGGCACCCCTCAAAGTGTAAGAAAGCATATAAGTTCATCTGCTCTTTCAAAACTTATGACACATGACACAGTTTCAGTTTTCCGTAATATAACAAAGGCCATCGCTTTAAGTTACTTTTTGTCTTTTGAATTTGAAGTTCTATCCTATTGCACAATAAACATCATACATTTAAGACTGGACCATTCTATTTTCGTAATCAATCACAGAAAGTGAACAGCTCTTGTTTTCTATTTTCTATGGAGACAACAACTTCAACATCAGATACCTTTTTAAAGGAATAATTGCTGAGTAAAAATAATCTGTTAAAATTCCATTTTCTACACACATTCAGAATATCAGAAAAATATTCTAGAACAAAAGAGAAAGAAAAATAAACAACTTAAAAAACCTTCCAACACATACAGATGTGGATTACAGCAAATGATGGCTGTGCATACATGACTGCCTTGAACCTAGTAGGTGTTCAATAAATGGCAAATGCTTCCACTGCCCAAAGAACCTGACTTCTGCTGATTTTAATCTAGACACCAGAGGGCGCTCACAGTGCTGTGAATTTTGAGTAGCAATCTCCAGCTCTAACCCAAATGGCCCTTTCATTTAGTTTGTCTTACCAATAAGTCCGTTATATTATACAATCTATGATTAAAAAATGCAATTTTAGCACACATCTAATTACACATGGCAGTGATTCTTCCAAAAAACAGCAAGAACTCGATAGCAATACAAATGATTTAGAGTTATGAAAATCCTAACATCAACATTTTAAAGGTGGCACAAGGCATGAAAAGTGTCAAATGTCCAAGACTTTTCCTCTTGCAAATCTAGAGCAGAGCAAAAATAAAAATATCAAATCAAATGTCAAAATGAGATAGCATTCTCAAAATATTTTTTCTTTTGTTAAAAAGAAGTCTTTAAAAGTAGTCTTAGGGTGGCTAGCAAAATCTGATAATGGCTAGTGGGCATGTTCTATATGCTGTTATATGAAAAGGAGTCTCTGTAATCCACAGGCCTGACAAAGCCAAATATTTCAGTCCTCTAACTCTTCTCTATTCTACACTGCTATGCTATGCTATGCTATGCTATGCTATGCTATGCTATGCTATGCTATGCTATGCCATGCCATGTTATGCTATGCTATGCCATGCTATGCTATGCTACACTACACTACACTACGCTATGCTATGCTATGTATGCTATGCTATGCTATATGCTATACTATGCTACTTCTAAAGAAAGTTTCCCACCACAGTGACTGTCCTTATTGAGCAATAGCATCATTTTGTAAGGGCTGAAACTCTGTAAATGTGAGTTGATCTTGTCACTCTAAGGCCTCAGAACTGTAGAAAAGGTCATTTATGGAGAACTGATTCGAGGTCCAGGGTGTCTACTGGCCTCTTAGACACAAGTTTCTTCAAAATCCTCCAGGAAACAATAGATACAAGGGGAAAATGTACTACAATGAGTATGTTTCGTGAGAAGAATTTAAGGTAAGAGAGTCATTCTATTATGTTTTGTATTCTTTCTGTGCACTGAGTGTTTTAATAGCTATAAATGCACATAATAATTTTTTCAAAGAATTCTTGCAGTAGACATTATTGTGAATACCAGCATCAAACAGAGACGCTTTAACAAGGAGAGATGGCTTGTTCAAGGTCACACAACTAACTCTGGTGGGGGAGGGATGGGGGTGGGTTGGGGCAGGGAGAAACGTCAACATAAGCAGACAGCTTTCAGTTGTTAGCCTTTCAAATGCTGGCATTAATAACAAACCAAGTCTGTACTAATTTGAGTTCTAAAATAATTTACTATTACAATTTAGTAACATTTGTTTCTAACATTTGAAGATCATAAAAAAGGTCCTACTTTTATAGTTCTCTGGTAATTTCTTATACTTAAATAAAAGCCATTTGAAAAATTTAAATGAATACCATTTTTAGTAACTGTACACTTTTTATATATTTATTGTTTCTGGGGGTTGCCTACATGTAGTTCAGAGAACATGTATCAGCCGTTGCTGAAACAGGATCTTCCTTAACCTCTGTGCCATGCACTCCAGGCTAGCTGGCCTCCAGATGACTGTCCTGCCTCCGCCTCCTGTTAGTCAACACAGCAAGCAGTTTTGCCCACTTAAGGAAGATAATACAAAATTCTAAACGAAAGTAGAAATTAAATGCAGAAAAACCTGCTTGCTCTTAAAACTTGAATGGTCCATGTAGTGTAATGCTATGTTTTTTCTTTTTTCTTTTTCTTTTTTTTTTTCATTATTTCAGTTCACAGGTAAAATGGGTGAGAGGGTAAGAACTATAGATGGTAAGACAGCAAGATTTAAAGAAAGTCAGTGAGGAACTGTCTGTCATATTTTCTTTGCCAGTGAAGACTCACACCAGGATGAGAGATTACAGATATCAAGAGGCATTTCTCTGTAGGGAGTTGAAAAGCCTCCAGTAAAACACTGCAGAAACCATAACTGATTAGGGAAAGTGATCGAATGTAATGTCCAGTAGAAAATATTCACAGGAAAACAGAGCCTGAGCCCAGAGTGAAGTCATGTTGGAAAAGTTCCACAGGTGCCTTGAACTGACACATTGTCTACAGATCAGGAGGAATCTGAGTCTAGCATTTAACCACAGAGACATCTCTTCAGCCCAAGTGGAAATTTGAAAAGGACATATCTACTTCACTTCAGAGACCTAGACACCCTTCCAAATAAAGGGGTTCTGAAAAAATAAACATGTTTTTATTATCTCTGAGCACATTCATTATGCGTTTCAATGTTTGAAAACTGAAAATGAATTTCCACAATTAAAAAAAATGTAGGTATAAACTAAGGCTATCAAAGCCTCAAGACTGGTAATAATGTTTCCTGGGGAGAAGCCAGGACTTGAGAACATAGGCTGATGCAGCCGGAATGGGAGGAGGCTGAAACTGGCAACAAAGACTGAAAATACCACCAACTCGGAAAAATGTATCTATTCATTTAGTTATATTGAGTTCTTCTTGTGTGGTCATCAAAACCAGTGACAAGTGCCTTACTCCTCAGCCCTACCCACAGTAGAAAGACTGTCACATGGACCTGATTTCTTGTTCCTGCCAGTGTTTGTCTGTCATCAGTAATGAGTCACTCACCTGCCTCTCCCATCATCTAGCCTGAAGTCAGTGTGGCTTTCACTCACATCTTATTCAACTTTATTTCTTGGGTCGAGCATGCCAAGGCATTGAAGGAAGAACCCAGCAGAGAGTTATCCTTTCCTCTCACTCGTCATGTCTCAAGTCCTTAAAACTAATCTTCTCAAGGTTATTGATGAATCCATACTTTCTAGTCCAACGAAGCTACCTAGATTTTTATCTTTTGTGATGTCTAGGGACTTTTAACACTCCCAACCACAAACCCTTTCTTAGAACTCTCTCATTCCCTGACTTCTGCAATGCTAGATGCACCTGCTATTCTTGCTGTCTCTTAGTCTCTGTCTTTCTTGATGCCATTCCTTTTTCTCTGGTGATTCTCAGCTATGGATGGACATTGAAATCATCCTTGGACCTCTGCAAACTCCTGCTTCCTCTTCTGGACAAACTTTTAGAGACAACTAATTTGGGACAGGGACACTAGAACAGGTATTCTTAAAGCTCCATGGATGGTTTAAGTTGAAGTGAAAGGTAAGTAATACTATTGTAGGCCTTCTCTAGTTATAGGAGTCTCGGTGTCTATCCTTGATATACTGATAAGCATATCCTATAGTTTGCAGGTTAGGCTTATTCACCCCTATGGTATTGACTGCCCTTTCCATGGCAACCACTCTTGACTCTAACTTGCTGATACAGTCTTCTCACCGGCCCTCGGGCATAGAAATCTAAGTCATAGATATCTATTTTTATGTCATGTAAACCTCACACCAACAGAATACACTGTGATTCCAGAAAACCTGTTACTCTGTCCTTTTGGAGTATTCATCAGATATATACATATATATATGTATATGTATAAATATATCCAACACTCCAAAATCAGAACATTTAGTGGCATCTTTGGTAATTTCTTTTCCTTAGTGTTTAACTCATTTAAAAAGTACCAAGTATTTTGGCATCTATCTTTTAAACATCTGTATAACTCTGGTTTTCTCCATCATACCTGTCACTGTACTAGTTGGGGACTTATCATCAGAAGCCTCTATTATAGGAAAAATTGTCATATTACTCTTAGTGTTGATACATTGACTTTAAAGTACTCATTAACTAGAATACTATGTGTGGACAATCTGAACACATCATTTCCCAGTTTTAAACACCACAGGCTAGCTTCAAAATCACAAACTGCTCCATAAATAATTGCTGATTACCTCTTTGCAGTGCAATTCTACTTGATTTTCGGTTCTTCAGAAGCACTGTGCTCCTAAAGACGTTGGCTTTTCATACCCAATGCTTGTTATATCTGGTATATTTTTTTTCTATTCTCTGTTCTGAGAATTTCATTCATATATGCAATGAAATATAATCAGGTATATTTTCATTTTCTTCAGCACCTCTCTCTCTTCAAGTCATTATCTCCTTCTCCTCCCACTGCCCTTCTTTTTGTCTCTAATGATCCACTGAGTCCAACTAGCTGCCCTATGTACAGAGCTGTGGAGCTATCCACTGTAGCATGAGAAACTGCCAGCTGCTACACCTTCAATAGCATATTATTTTTATAATCTCTTCCTCTAGCTAAAACTTACTCTGTACCCACATGGGTCTCAGCTCCTCATTACTTTGTTGTTGCCATTAGATCTTTTCCTCACAGTTTTCTACAATAATCAGCATGTTGGTAGGAAAACTGTCCTTCAAAGGATATGCTGCTCTTTTGCACTTAGGTCTGGTCCTTGGATATCCTCCAGTTTATGACTAAATAAATACATGAGCCATATGAACAGTGAACTAGTAATACCTGGCCTCAGACCTCTTTCCAAGGAAAAGCCAGTGAGCATATAAGCATATATCAGAAAGAATAGTATTTAAGAAAGAATCTCTCCAATTAGAAGGTCATCTCATCCTTTGAGAGATCAAGTATAGGAGACTGGGAAACTTCTAATCTTTTAAAATATTAATTATATGTATATGTTTGTATATGTGTGTATCAGTTTGCTAATATTACACATAGGCGTAGGTACTCTTGGGGACCAGATACATTTTGGATGCCCCTGGAGCTGGCAACACCACAGGTGGTTGTAAGCTGCCTGATTCTGATACTGGAATTGAACTTGAGTACTTTGCTAGAGTGATACACACCTTCAACAATTAAGCCATTTGGCTAATCACATCTTCTACCTCTTAACTTTTCCTTATTAATGGCATCCTAAGCCATGATTTTCTGTGTTCAGAGTGGTCTGTGTTCAGGGATGATTTTTCGGAAAGACTAATCTATATTAATTTTAGCTACATAAGCTATAATTTTAGCCTTGTTGCAAACAAAAAGAACATTGCCCAGAATATATATGAAGTTTTAACAGTTAAGTGTTTGTGTTTTAGTATTATTAACTCCTGAAAATCAGGTAGAAATGATGCGATGCTAAGTAACTTGACCCGTTCCTAAGTAGGGTATAAAATATAAAAACAGGAGACTTCCTAAGACAATGCTATTTCTAAAAATATATGTAAAACTGGTAACAGTGACCAAACTGCAATAAACGCTTAGTCTTTCCAGCAAGAGAAAGAGAAGCCCAGACAGGAAACGTAACAGCCCAGCAGCCAGAGCTCTGAATCTGAAGGGGAAGTGATGGTCCTCCCACCCAGGCATGGACGCAGAAGCACTCCCACCCAAAGGAAGTTTTCAAGGGATTAGTGTTTTCTGATAGACATGCAGTGTGTGCTCACATGACATCTTTAACTAAAGGGCTGTCATATTATAAAAATAAAAGGGAATGATAACTCAATTCAAGAGGTATTAAGTTACTAATACTATTTTAAGGTATTTCTCTTATAAGGCAATCATAACCTAGTTTTGTATTGTCTTAGACATCTACTAGGTGATTACTTGATAAAACTTCTCACTGTGGACATTGCTGTCCTCAAAAACCACATGTGGCCAGTAACTACTTTATTAAACTGTAGAACTGTGTAACTTTAGATTCCATTACAAGATAAATCAGTCATTCAGAGCAGCAGTCTCTGCCTCTCTCTCTCTGTCTCTCTCTCTCTCTCTCTCTCTCTGTCTCTGTCTCTCTCTGTCTCTCTCTCTCTCTCTTTTCCCTCTCTCCACCCACACACCCACACCTACCCACCCACCCCATACACACACACACACACTGGGGGGGGACTATTTGTGGTAACTACAAAGTATTACAAATCTGGAGTGTCATCGGATCATCATTTATGTATTGTTATTGTATTCTGCTTTGCTGACTGTGTTTTAAGCATGGATCATGCTTAAAAGTATTAATGAGTTATTGTTTTTAACATCCTGGCTCAGAAACTCTCAGGTACCAAGTGCATTAAACAACTCCCAGAAAAGGTACAGAGTAGCTGACAGAGAAGAGAATGGACATGTGGAAATCACCATGACCTACTTAGACACTGTCTCCACAAGTGGATGGATATCTAGGCCCTCTTGAAAGGAGACCACTATTTTGTTCCTGGAAGGAAGGAAGTAGCAAAGGAGTACAAAACAACAGCCACCTCTGAGACAGGCAGGGTGCCAGAAGGTGGCTGAGAACTCAGAAAGGAAACAACCCTGTTAGTGTTACCTCAGCAGCCAGTTGGGTCTGCTGAAGGGGCACTGCCAACATCTCGCCTGAGCATGCCAGATAAATGAGTATGCCTGCTTGACTCTGATTATGGCTAGAGTGGATACATGGTATTCAGCAGCATTAGCCTTAAACTACACTAGGGTGGGAGAGGACAGGAGTCTATCTGAGTCAGCCATTTGACTGACATACTACAGGGACTTTGAAACCACTCATAACGGATATTTTGAACCAAACAGCTGATTTTTACAAGACTGGACACTTTCAGAATCATGATAAAAAGTAAAGTTACTTCAGAGACAAGAGGGTTACTAAGCTAGCTATAATATTTCTTATAGCTTTTTTGATGGGCCACTGGCTTCTTTATCATATTGCTTCATTTGATTTTGTTCTATTTTTTGTTTATATAATTAACATTTTATTTTTAGTTCATTAAGTGACCCTAGTTACTTATTTTGATAGAATTTTATTGCAGATCTCACATATATTTTAACTAGAAGAGAAATGATTCATTTTCAATGTCTGGTATGATCAGATATTGAGTTAAGTATTTTTAGGGGGGAGCAGGATTTGAGACAGGGTCTCACTATGTAGCTCTAGCTGTTCTGGAACTTCTATGTAGATCAAGCTTGCTTGGACCTGATCTCATAGAGATCTACCTGCCTCTGCCTCCTGAGTGCTGGCATTAAATGCATGTGTTACCATGCCCAGTTAAGCTAAGTATTTTTAAACTTTATAGTATAATCATTTACATTCTAGATAAAATAATTACATCACTATGTAACTATTAGTATGATTATTTATAATATAATATAGTTAAATATAGATAAAAATGTTTTTTTAATTCTAAATAGCTCAGTCATACAGAAGGTTTTGTGTGCATAGGTACCTCTATCCTCTTTCTACACACAGAGAGAGAATGTGTTCACAAATAATGTTGTATAGTCTACAAACCTTACAGTTTAATACATTTCTACTAATCAACTGGTAATTTTTTAGCTTTCTTTCTGGACATTAGCATCAGTATTTTACGTTACAGCTTTAAATTACCTTTGAATTTGTTCTTAATAAAGATAAAATTTTAACTGTAGAAACTGAGAATGTGCTATTCAGAACAATCCCTGACAAACAATTTCAGCCAATTCCCTTGCAAAAAGTATTCTAAGTATTACCATATTTGATATTTTAATCATCAATTGGCTAGGATCTTATACTCAATTTTATCTCTTTCATCTCGGTATTTTTGTTGTTGACTCAATTCTTGAAGGTAAGACATATTTTTTTGGCTTACCATTGCTAACTCTTGTACCCACCCATCAAACTTGTGCTTCCTTTATCCACCCATCCCAGAACTCCTACATGTTCTTTGTATCTACTGTGCTCTAATATCTCTGTGGTGAATTCTGTGCTCCACACCACAGCGGATTTAGGTTTTCCTTTAAATGGCAACTGCCATTATCTAAAAGCTTATAGAATGTATCAGAACATGATCTTTCCAGTTAAATACAAGCATCCATAAATAGATTCAGTGCCCTCCAGGCAGGATGTAACTACCAGTAGTTGTAATGTCATGGATCTGGAAAGAATGCCAGGATGGGAACCCTATGAAATCCCTGTCTGTCAGATCAAGGCTTCATTCATTACACAGCTCTCTCAGACAACGAGAATACTTTGCAAAAATCATTCCAAATAGGTAGGTTTGTCAATCTTGCATGCACCGGTCTGCCATTTGGAATAGGGGTGCCAAATGATGCTCTGAGGCTCATCTCTTCTTTACAAAAAAAAAAAAAAAAAAAATTCATAATAGCCTTTTTTCTGAAAAAAAGTTTGTGTTGTTTCTCTCTCTCTCTCCCCTTCATCCTCCTCCTCCCCTTCCTCCTCCTCTCCTGTGTTTTCCACTTCTAATATCCTTTGTAGTTTTGTATCAGCCGCAGCCTAGTCCAATGCACAAATAACTCCTGCATTTTTTTGTATGTGAATGATGACGTAAGGTGCAAAGAAAGAAATAAAATAAAACAAGCAAGCAAACAACATGGAGATGACCATAAAAAGTTAAAGACAAAAAAAGGTAATGGCAAATGAATAGTCTCAACTACGATGTATAATTAACCATCATAGATGATATATCATCTCTATAGACAGCACACCAAACTCTTCATTTAGTTTTATCTTTCCTGAAGATGTATAACTAAAATGTAAGGCTAAGCCTCAGTAAGTAATTTTGAAGGAGGAACCCACAGCTCTCTCTATTGGAGTCCTACTGTGGAAAGCAGAAACAATAAAGTCATAACCCAGGGTTGCTTTGAGGGGAAAACATTGAGCAATATACACAAGAGTGAATGCTTAACAAACCCTGGGAGCAAAATAGATCTAGATTAATATTAGTTCCCCTTTCTTATCCTGTGTGTCTGTGCGCAGCAAATTTGCTTTTGACTTTGAAACATGAAACCTATTCCCTCCCCCACCAGCACACATTTCTCAAGTTTCTATAAACCTAAAAAAAGACATAAGAAATGAAAGCTGAAGACAGGTCTGCTTAACAAGAGAATCTGAAGAGATGAAAATTAATAATTATATGTTAGACCTCCCATATTAATAATTTTAACAGTTGACATGTCATTTCTTCCCTCATGTTCTTTTATGGTCTATATTCTATGGAAAAGTGGTATAAATTTCTTTTTAAAAGGAAGAGAATGAAAACCCCTTGGGCTAAATGACAGGATGTAGGATCAATCGAAGTTTTCATTTTGATGTGCCCCTTATCCTGGATCAAAGTCGAAAAGTCAGAGATCAAGTACAATCCTTCTCTAGGCTGGGTTCAGTGGCTTTGAAGCAGGTTTTCACATGGTGGTGCAGGGTAAGAGGTGGCTGGCTAGAAGGCACCTTATGAAACTTTCCCAGAAAGAGATCTGCCAGATACTGTGATCAACTACAAAAGCAAGCAAGAGAAAGGCAAATATCACCAGAAGCAGGCTGCCGTGGGGTTAACATGGAAAAACATGCACTTTAAATCAGAAGAAACTGACATCTCGAAGTCTTCCAGGACTTGCCCAACAATAGGCCCATGGGGGGGAAAAGTTCATTATCTCCTGGTCCAGGACCCAACTTACCCAGCTGGAGCTGTTCGCAGGTCTGGCCTGGATTCTCTTCGATCCTACATCTGTAAATCGCCCCAGGATTGACCACTGAGGCATTGGATAGCCAATTGGCAGTGGGTGCCCCCACGATGAGCCTACAGGGAGAACCATGCAAGTCCGCTCAGATGGGAGCCAGTCTGCCCACCCACCCTGCCCTGAGTTGCCACAGCTGAACCATAGGCAACAAGGGAAAAGATGCCGATGTCCTCTGCTCATTACCATCACCGGAGACTCAGGACTCCAGGACTAGGTATGAGGAGCACCCTGGGAGCTGCCATTCTAAGTTAGTTCCAATGATCCAGCTGGCTGAAGCCAAGCTTTTCTCTGACCTCCCAGTAGGGCGGAAAGTTTGATTCAGTCAAGGAATCCCAGAGGCGGAGGCGCTGCCACATGCCTCTTGGGGAGGGCGCACTCACCAGCGTTTTCCCCCGTGGCTGTGCAGCACCACCGAGTAGCCAAACAGAGTGTCGGAGGGGCCCTGGTACAGCAACGCGCTGTCAGGGTCCAGGTTGTAGGGGTACCCCGCAGGCACTCCCAGGTACAACAGCATCACCGCTTCCCAGAGGGCGACCCCTCGGGGCCCGGGTCTGCGCCTCGGTTCCGCAGCCATGCACTCTTGGTGGGCTACATTCAACACCAAACGACCACTGACCAGAGTTGCTCAGGATGAGACGGTTGGCCAAGGAGAAGAGCGCCTCAAGAGATGAAGTGCAGCAGCGTGTCCGGTACTGGCGGGCGACAGGGGCGGAGAGAGGGACTCCAGGGGAGGGGAATTAGTGGCCACGGGCGGAGCAATCCTGGTGGCCAGGGATGCCTCGGGCCCTGGCCCACGCCCCGTTTCTGTGGCCTGGGGGCTGGAAGCTCCCGTGGTCTGGGTGGGGTCTTGGGTGTGGTGCGGTGGCTGGCAGCCTTGTCTCCCACTCTCTAACCCGATCCCCGCCCCCACCCCGCCGCAGCTGTAGGGGGCGCTAGGGGACTTAGGTAGCAAGAACTCACATCCTGGTCAGGTTCTGGCAGCCCACAGACCTTGGGGATGTCTATAGGCTTCTGGGGCTTAGCAAGACTGGCCTTGAGAGGAACACAAACAGGGCTGGGCTTTTCCATTTGAAAGTATGCTGGGGCTTGATGCCTAGCCTTGAGGCACTTTATGCAGTGACATGGCCAGTCCCTGTGACCAACAGAGGTCCCCCAAATTTGAGGACCAGGACTGTGGAGAAATATCCAAGAACTTTGTCAGATAATCGTTGAGTAGCAGAGAGAAATTACACAGTTTGCAACGAACTAACACTGTCTCCTATACACACCCTGGAGGCCCCAAGGGAGCATTTTGGTGACAAAGGCATAATGGCTGGTTTCTTCAAAGCTCTCAGGCCTGCAGCCTCTTGTGCGAGCTTCCTTCCTCTCTATACTTCCTCTTAAGTAGAGTCTGTATGCCTGAGCAAGCCAGGCAATGACCTGAACCCAAACCCAGGATGGCTAAGGACATTCTGTGACTTGCCTCACTAAGCAAACTCCTCCTCCTGTTCACTTCTTCATAAACTGTCCCTATTGTACACAGAGCCATTCAGTTGCCCTAGGACACACCTGCCACCAGAAATGTAGACGCATCTTAAAACAAGATCATACCGGAGCCTCCAAAGCGCCACACAGAGCACACCTGAACCAGGAGATGGACCTTGGCTGGAAGCACTCCACATGTGCCCGCTTTCATGCTGGAGTAAGCAGCAAGCTGCAGCTGACAGTTAGCAGGAGAAACACGGGCCTCCTTACCACTGCTGCCTAAGAAGACATATGAAAACAAGAAGAGTCTGTTTGCCAGTTAAACCAATGAAGCAACCCAGCCTTCAGCTGTCACTGTTCAGCGAGTCAGATCATTTTCTGCAGCAGACAGTACCCGTCCTCTAGACACTACCACAAACCTGAAAGACTGATGGAACATCTCGCAAAGTTTGGGCCAGATGGTAGAAAAAAAAAAAAAAAAGTGCTACAAAGTTTGAATGTTTGGGGACGCTTGATAAGGGCTGGAAGACAAGCAAAGTTGAGTTAGGCTACACACTCATGGGAGCGGCCCATCAGCCAGGTGTGTGGGGGGAGGCATGTACCCCCTGAAACCCACAGCCACAGGAGTGGCTAAAGGCTTGTCTAGGCTGATAGCTACAGAGTGGCTAATGGACAGAACCTCTCCTCTACCATTCTGTTTACAATTATGCAATGCTATGACTATGACGAGCATCCTTCCTTCCCTAGGCTTTGAAAACAGCCCTCTTGCTAAAAATCCCTCCCAGTGGGAGATAGAAACATTGTTTATCCCTTCTTCTAAAGCCCCAGTGATAGACCCGGGCAGTGGTTCTGAAGTTTGCTCTGGAGAATTGTCTTAGTTAGGGTGCCTATCATTGTGACAAAACATCATCAAAAGCAACCTGGGAGGAAAGGATTTATTTAGCTTCCATATTCTGAATCATAGTCTATTACAGGAAACCAAAACAGGAACTCAAACTCAGTAGGAATCTGGAGGTAGAATCCGATACAGAGACCATGGTTACTGCCTTGCTCCTGATGGCTCACTCAGATGCTTTCTTACAGCACCCAAGAATACCAGCCTGGGGTGGAGTGGAACCCACTGTGGGCTGGACCCTCCCACATAAATCAGGAATAGAAAAAAAAAATTCCCTACAACATTGCTTGCCTACAGCCTGGCAAATGGAGGCACAAATGGCCTGCCTACAAATGGAGGCTATTTCTCAATTGTGATTCCTTCTTCTCAGAAGAAATTAGCTTGTGGCAAATTGGCATAAAGCTACCTAGTACTGGAACCAGTACGTTTACTGAACTTCTTACATGGTTTAAATGACAAGTACATGGAATCTCCGTTCCCACAGGCTACACTGGAAAACGTTAGCCTAGCAAAAATGAGGGCTTCCCTATAGGCATAGATAGAGCTCCATCCCAGTCTTCTCGGGCTCGTATAATCCAACCCCTTCTCCAGGCCAAGTGCAAAGTTTTATATACCAGGTCGCAGCAAGCAACTGGATATTCAGGTGAAGGTCTGTGACTGTCTTTGAACAGTCAACAAGTCCAGCTGTGGCATTTTGCAAGAGAGCTAATCTAAATTCCTCAAATGGTGATTGCTTGGTTCAGAGGACAGTCACGTATAGGTCCATTCTCTGAGCAACCAAAAGGTGCTGGGCACTGCTTTACAAAGTCCACAACTAATGGTCTGTCTGACACCTCATTGTGGACACTTGGAATCTCTCCTTCCTCTCCCCTCCTCCCTCCTCCCCTTCCAAGTTACCTCATCTTCTCTTCCTTCCTCCCTCATCTCCTCCTCTTCCCTGCCATACTCCTCCTACTTGGGAAGGCAGAGTGGATGCAGATCCAAGAGTTGCCACTCTTCTGAAGTACATGTCTCCCTTTTATCTCTTTGTATAGCCACTAGCCTTTCCACAATAACGTATTCTCTCCTTGGCTATTATTTAATAATCTGCGACTTGATCTTCTTTTAAAATTCTCCAAGTCATCAGTTTTACAGAAAGGAGCTAATATGAGCTGAGTGGTGGTAGTGTATGATTTTAATCCCAGCACTGGGGTGGAAGAGGAGGCAGATCTCTGTGAGTTCAAGGCCATCTTGGTAGACAAAATAACTTCTAGGACAAGATCCAGAGATGTAGAGAAACCCTGTCTCAAAAAATAAAAAACAAATGAAAAAGAAAAAGAAGCAGCGAACATGAACTTCTAATCTTTAAACTCATGTTCGTCCATTGCTTTAGCTCCTTTAAATCACTTCCCACTGGTCTTATAGCTCAAACAATGCAATCTTTGTGACCCAGTCTAGACTATACCAAGCAGGGCCCTGGCTTCTCTCCCTGGACCCTTTGCTTAGGCCATCTCTGCTTTAATACATTCCTTAAGTCACCCCCGGCCTTTCTATTGGTCTCTGGGTCTTTGACTGTCTTGTCCCTCTACCTGGGCACAGTTCCTCTTGACTTCATGCTTGTGTGACATTTCGTGACCTTCTTCCCCTTCCTTCTTTCCCTCCTGCTTCTTCTCTGGAGGTTTTCATCCCTTCCAATGTAAAGCCTTCTCTATTGTCATCTCACAGGTAATCCTGTCCATTTTCTGTAGCAATCCCACATTTAATTTCCCTTGCATCATCCCTAGAATGAGAACCCACTGTCATTGGCCCTGCCATTCTAGCAACTCAGATGCTGTTGGCAAGTAGTAGGTATCCAATGGGTGTTTGTGAAAGTCCCTTTCACAAAGATCACTAATTTCAGAAATGTGGAAGTGCAAAATGTGTACAAAACAGATCCTTGTCTCAACACTCATAACAAAAAAAAAGATATATTTTAAGGACCAATGTTATGTGGTTAAATGTGACTGTCATACAAGATGGGGAGAGAAGAGGCAGTAGCCACATACAAGTAATGCAGACCTAAAAATCAGTTGTGAGCCCTACACATACAACAGGGAAAGTGAGAGAGTGCATGAAATACAATGGGGGGGGCTGCCATGATGTAAGTGGAATAAAGAGGAATAAAGCAGGACTGGTATTTTTCAGTCTAAGTAGCTGAGATAATGCGGCACAATGGAAAACAAATCAACTAGCAGAGAAGAGGTGGACCAGAGCAGGCTAGGAGAGAAGTGTGCTTGGATGATGCTGGCTGCGATCCACAGTTAAGTCTGAGGGATTGGAGCATTCATGGAGATAGAGCTGACAAGTGCTGGCTTAAATTGTTTATTATTATATGATTTTTATTACTATGTAAATAAAAATATATGCATAAAGGAAAAATTTTACTATCTCTCTGCCTTCCTTTAATCTACCCTTTGGATCTGTTACCCTCCATAATGAATTGTATGTTCAAGGGCCACTGTATACTTTGAAGTTCCCATAGTAAGGAAGCTCCAAGCAAGAAGCAATAAGTGCTGATTCTTTATCTTCACCGCACTCTTGGGCACTGCCTCTGTGCATATTTCCTGTTTATTTATTCAGATGTTCAGAAATGTATTGAGCATTTGCTCGGTGTTAGTGAGAGATAGAGATATGGAATGATAAAGAACATATGGCCCTTAATTTTGATAAATGATGAATTTTAATAAGATGACCCAAGAATAAAAAATATATATTTTCTATTTTCAACTTTTCGTATTTTGGCACACTAATATGTTCTTCTCATAAGTCAACTCAAATCACCATTAAGTTCTTGTCTGGAACTTAATACCCTCCAAGGGGGTCTCTAACTAACTTTCTCTGAGCCTCAAACACAGTCATTTCCCCCTCTTATAGTATTGCTTTAGTTTAGTAGAGACCAAGTAATGACCCCTTGAGAAGAAATTGTCAGATGCAAGGGAAGGAGGTGCAAACACCCAATAGTGAGGGAGCTACCTTCTGAGTGATAGGCCCAGGGCAACTTGCCTATAGTAGATAGGCAATTTTAACAAATCTCATTTTTTACCATGTTTTTTCAAAACTTAAACTCCAGAAACTGCTTGATACTTCTTAAACCAAGTCTATTTCATGGTTGAGTTCAGACCCAGAAACAATTGCTTCTCTTGTTACAGTGTATAAAGGACCTTGTGTAAGGCCATTCTTGTCTCAGAGCACATGGTTATTATGTGACAACATTTTATCTCCTAAGTAATCTGACCTGGAAGATTGGATTTATACACTGGAATGATTTAACAACTGGTTCAAGTAAGATGCCAACAGTTCACAAGATACAGCTTACAACATCACCCTTTCCTGCTACCAGAGGGTAGAGGTCACACAAATGTGCTTTTTATGCAGCACTGTCTTTATCTCAGCCTCTGTACATATAGCCCAGCTGAAAACAGAGTTTATTCGAGTGTTAGAAAAGGGATTGGAGAAAAAATACAAGGAAAATTATTTGCAGATAGAATATCATACAAGAATTTGTTTACATGTATTCAAAGACTTAGAAAACATAAAAGAAATTAAGCACATAGTCAAACATCTGAGTGCCCAGGAAAAAACAAGATATAAGCTTGAAACCAGACAAGAATTTCAAAGCTTCCAACACAACAGTTACGTGTGTAGACAAAAATGATGCACAGTCGTGTTGTCAGAAAGAATTTAAATTTAGTTAAAACCTAAGTCAGCTTTTTTTCCTTTCCTCTTTCATTTTCTTTCTTTTTGCCAGACTAAACTAGAGAAATACACAGATTAGTCCTTGCAGACAAGATGAAAGACATAAGGGAACACCAGGGACCGACGTATCATCAGCAGATACAGGAGAGCAAGAATGCAAACAGGAACAGAGGCCTGTGCTTTCTAGGGACATCAGTGGGAAACAAGAGCAGTCACCAATGTGCTAGTTCCCTGAGGTGCTTTGAATACAGCAAAAACCTTGGGAAAACCATGGCAGTTCGGTTCTTAAAATATAGTGCACACAACTAGTGATATTTTCCCTCTTTCTTGGTCTACATAAAAATCTAAAGTTGTATAAGCGAAATTGGGCTCTGGGAAACCTGAAATCTTAAAAATGAAACTACACACATATTTTTAGAGTTTGCTTGTTGAGATACAAAAGTAAAGTGGTATCTATTTCTAAAACACTAGTTTTCATATCTGCAAACAGCAGAAACTTTTTATTCTTTTAAAGTCTGCAACACTTAGCAGTAAACCACATAAAAGCAGATGAACAGGTGTGAGTGTTCCTTAGCCCAGTTGGCAACTGTATGGAAAAGGGGGGTGCAGAAGATGAAGTTCATCTGCAATGCTAATGTCCAGAAGTTTAGATCTCAACAGCTATACCTATTGTTGTCTATGTCTATCTCTATTGTCTATCTCCAGCGCTGGCTTAAGGATACACAGAATGCAAATGGTTAATTTATCTTCACCAACTCTTTGCTGACACTTTGCCCTCAGTATTTCTCAATTGGAGGATTGATTTTCCTTTGTACATGTACATATATACCCTCTTGTGAATGATCAAAACTTAAACTGGTATTACATACATTTTTAAATAATTTTACAAGCTCATTTCCCCAACTGCATCAAAGGTGCTATGAATTTGAAAGGAGGGAAGCGTGGCATCCCATGGAGTCCTGGGTAGGATGGAGGAGATGATGCAGAAGGCATCACTCCAGCCAAGATTATCTGAAGCTGCTTTTAAAGTGCAGGTGTGATTTTTCACTTAAGGCTTAACCTGGGAATTGTTCTTCTCATCAATAAGTATTTAATAAAATCAGTACTGCAAAACTCAGGCAGAAATGCCAAATAAAAAGTCTGACTTATCATAGACTAATCTTAGGGACAAGTACAAAACAACACCAATAAAATCAACAAGGTCTTTTAAAGTCCCCAGAGAATTATAGAATTGACTAAAGCTTACAGTTTAAAATCAGAGAACATGGAAATTCTACTAGAGAAGACTAAACCCCATGTCATTACACATGGAAAGGCTGAGAAATCTGTTTTTGATGAATTCTTTTAATAAAAGAAAGTGTTGGGGCTGGGGAGATGGCTGCATATGAAAGCATATGACCCCCAGTTTGGTTTCCAAGAACCCACACAAAAGCCCAAACATCTAAATTCAGTGTTGGGAATGAGGTTAAGAGACAGAAAACTCCTGAGAGCACATTGGTCAGTCAGTCTAGCTGAATCGATGAGTTTCAAGTTTAAGGAGAGACCTTGTCTCAAAAAATAAGCTGAAGAGAAACTGAGGAGGATTCACATGGTGATTCTCTGGCTGTCATATACAGGCGCAGAACCATGTGCATGAATACATACACATACCCCCCACCCCGACACACACACACACACACACACACACACACACACACACACACACACACACACCATCTCAGCTCCAGTGAGGAGCTCCAGACATGAAATGAGAGAAAGGAAGCAGGGGAACCAGATCAGGAAGGCGAGAAGCATCAATAGACATGCAGGTGGGTAATATGTTGGCTTCTGCCTGAGGCTCAGAGATTAGCCCTGATTCTCCAGGAAGTAGAAATTACAGACTGATACTAGAAGTCTGCAGTGTAACAAACAAACTAACTAAATTATGTTGATATTTCTCTGAGTTTAGTCAGTCTTAGTTATATCTTTTTAATATGCCTTTTCTTATTTTTTTCATACAATATATATTTTTATAATCTTTCTTCTTTCTCATATTTCTCTTCTTCTCAGGTCCTCCCCACTTCCTTACCTACAGAACTTAGTGTTTTCTTTTTCTCTCCCTCTCTCAAAAAAGAAAACACCTCAAAAAATGGAAGTAAAGCAAACAAACAACAATAAAACCTCAATTAGACAAGAGCTCCCCTCAACAATACTGGAAAATGCTATTATGAAGTATAGAGATAGCATGTGCCATTATATATAGAGTTCTGGCCAGGAGTCATCTGAATTAACAGTTGCTATGAGAACTCTTCTATAGCAGGAAGTGTTGTCTATGGAGGCATATTCCCAATGGTTTAAGTAAATTTCAGATTACAGGCTTTAACTGACACTCACTATAACACATGAAACTGGATTTTGTACTCCGTTTTTGTGAGGCTTACACAAATGACTGGACTGACTTATCCAGAGAGACAGCCATCAGAGTGGGTGGTAGGCTTTGGGCCTCAGTATAGAAATGAGGCTAGACAGGAAGAACTTCCTGCAGACTAAGAAACCAAGATCAATCCCTTCAAGCAAGGAGCGGAAGTAGAGGAGGAAGGGAGACAAAGCCATGGCACAGTACTAGGTAGAAAGCAAAGGCGCAGAACGCAAGTTGAGCACCCTAGGCAGAGGCTTTGAAGGAGCAGGAGGGGCGTGGTTTATCTCTCCTGGATTTGAGGTTCCCTAGGGCAGAAAGTCACTGTGTTTAAACCTGATCAAGTGAGACTCAAGGGCTGGCTGGTGTGTAAATTATCTTCTTTTTTTTCCTCCCTGATACAGGGTTTCTCTGTATATCACTGTCTGTCATAGAACTTACATTGTCGACTAGCCTGGCTTTGAACTAAGAGGTCCGTCTGCCTCTGCCTCCTGAGTGCTGGGGTTAAAAGAGTCTGCCACCACAGTCCCTCCAGCATGATTGCTTGCTCTTTACTAACTATACTTTCCCACGTGCTTAGGACTAACACACACATCAGGGTTTGAAGTCGCCAGAGAAAGACATGGCTCTAAATAATCATAGAATAGCCCATGACATATTGTCTTTATATGTTGATATAATCTATCTTAACTTCTGTCTTACCTGATTTCAGACTACATTTTCTAAATTAATTAAGAAAGCCAGAAGCTTTGGGAATTCTAGCTCTTCTGTTTTTCCCTCTCTCTAGAGATATCAAAGGGCACGCTGCCAAGCTCAGTACTTGTCATACCCATATAGGGTATGAGGCTGAAGGACTGAAATCAGATAGAATGCCCTTCCAGGTCCAGTTAAGTCATATTTTCATATAGCTGAAGATTTTATTTAAAATAATTTATAGGCTTTCTGATCTATCCAGATTCAAGTGTTCATATCAAAACAAAAATTTATTTTGATGTGTTTTTCCAGAAGGACTTTCACTTTGCTCACACTTGAGACATAATAACATGTATTGATGATAACAATTATGAACGAGCTCTAGTAAAACTGAATCAAATCTCCACAAATTAATAATATAATGGATGCATTGAAAGACTTCAAAAGCTTTGAAGAATTTGTTAGGGGCAGTAGAAGACAAGGCCCAGCAGCAGAGCCATGGACCTTGCAGTAGACAAAGCAAGGCATAATGGGAATGATGTGAATTTGATGTTATAGTTTTATACAATTGTCACTTCTACAAGCCTCACACTGTGCTCAAATGGATAAAAAGGAGTTATCTACAAAGCTCTTGAATTGCAGTTTAGTTTCCAGGTAATAGCAAGGAATGGGTGAAACATATTTTCATTAAATTAAATGAAATGTAATTGGCTCTACTGAAGTGAATTTATTTCATGGATCCATGTTTTTATTAATGGTGAGAATTTCTGTAACTTTGAGTCCTATCATTTATTTATATTCTAACAACCTAAATGTAGGGAAGGGAATAATTTTTCTATTTCCTAGCAGACTCTTTCCACACTAGACTATCCAAGAGCACTATGTTTAGTAGAAAATTCTTCCAAATTTTAAAGGTCATTTGATAATCTTTGCAGACAGAATTTCTAAATGGGTTTTGACTTCAAGTAGGGGAATTCCTTATTTTTCACAACAGAAGTCAGCAAAGGGAGACATGGGGATTTAAATAGGCTGGGGACATTGCTTGAAGTTGACATGATAGTCTGACTTGTAAACAGCAACATCAAAAGGTCTTCTGTATGGGAATTAACAGAAAGAGAAGCATTTGTTGGAGGCTAAGCCTGGCTCTTTCATTCTGTATCTGTAACTCTGATGTCTTTAACAGATATAGTCTAGGTCCTTTCCCTTGGAGCCATTCTAAGCACATCCAGTTCTGGAGTCTTTAGGCCTGTGGTCTTCCTTGTGAGCACTCCCACATCACAACTAGAATGACTCTGACATCAGCCTATGAACCTAGATATGAGGGATAGTTAGTCTATGAAAGGAATTTGTTTCAAAATGTCTTTGTCCTGATAAATACATTTTAGACCTTGGCAAGAAGACTGTATATCAGGTCTGCATTCTTTGAATTTATTCAATATTTGCATGTCCACCTTTCTGTGAACTCTTAGTGATATCTGTTATCCAGGAACTATACTTATTAGGATCAAGATACATATAGAATGCATATATGAGAATGACACAAAATGAAACAAAACAAATGCTATTTCTTTAAAATGCAAATTACATCAAAGAATAAAGTGTAAAGAAAAACATTTTCTAAGGGAAGGCACCTACATGGAATCTTTATTTCAATGTTAATAAAAATTAATAGATGCTCTTGTACCCCTGAACATTGCTCTGTGTAACTGAGACTGGTCTCAGATATTCCATATAGTTCAAGCTAGATTTGACCTCTGATCTCCTGCCTCTACCTCCAGATTAGTGTCGGACTAAGGATGAGTGCTGCCTAGCCCATAGAAATGGTAGAGCTCCAGAAAATGTGAGATCACACAGTCCATTTGGAATATTTTATACATATGGCATAGACTGTGTGGTGATCAGAAAAATGTGTGGTGATCAGAAAAGCCACAGAAAAAAAGCAAAGGATAGATAATGAAAATGAAGTATGCCAGGCTAAAAGGGATGGATTTTTGTTGCAACCTAAAAACAATATATTATGGAGTAAAATAATATGTCTCTGAAGACTAGCATGATGAAAATTAGAGAGTCTAGTTCAATAACTGATTAACTGATGTACTAATGCAGCAGAAAGGTAACTAGAATTCAAAAAGAAACAGAAGAGTGAGGGCAGGAGAGCAACTTGGTATCCACAGGTCTGGGTAGCTTTTCACTGTAAGAATGTATATATAGCTCAATGGTCAGACTGAAACAGAAAGATACTTTGGGACACTTTGATTGTATTGAGTGTGAATTTTCTGAAAGCTTGTAAGTGAAGTGCCACATAGCCACAAATGTAGGCACACACACACACACACACACACACACAGAGAGAGAGAGAGAGAGAGAGAGAGAGAGAGAGAGAGAGAGAGAGAGAGAAAGAGAGATCTTCAGAAGGGACACCTGTGCTAAAGATATTGTTTATACATTATTATTAATTAATTATTAGTCTGGAATGGCTGGTAAAGAACATCTTTAAGGGGAGCAGAAGAGGATTAAGGAAAGACTCTTCGGGAATAGCAAAGTTTTAGATCAGACAGAGAAAACAACTCATAGTTAAGTATAAAAATGACCATCACATTCAATCAGGGACAAATTTTTGCAAATTAAGAGTAAAGGGTAGTAAGAAATAGTTTACATGTGGGACAAAAATGACAGGCAAAGTAACTATGGGGTTAGTGACGTGAAATTCTTAGATGATATGTGGTTTGCAAAACCTAAAATGTGCAAGGAAGATGAGACAGATGGGATGGTAGGTGACCTTATCTGTTCTGCTCATTAAGAAACCTGAGTGAACAACCTCTGTCCAAGTTACATCATCATTCTTAAGAGCATGGCTTAAAATGTGTTCCTAAAAATCTTCTACCCTTGAAGATGGGTTTTCTTACTCCTCTTTTTCTGTAGCAGAAAAGGCAGATTTCAGTATCAGGAGTTTCCATTTATTAATTGTTGTACTCAGTGTCTGTGCTACTGATGCTATATTGACAAAGTGGTCTCCTGTGCCAATACATTCAAGGGGTTTTTCTACTTTTTTCTTTCAGGATTAGTGTAACTGGGCTTCTGTTATCCCAATTGGATAACAGCTGACTGTGATTAGCTTCAATGTCCCAAATTCCTGCTACCTTTACTCATTTCAAATTTAGGCACAGCCATTCTTTAGGAGAGGTGATGGGCTCATCAGTCTTCGTTCTTGGAAACCTCAATGGAGAGTGGAGTTAGATGGAGGAGTATTGGGAAAGGCTGAGAAGCAACAGTCTAAGAGCCAGGGGTAGGAAAAAGCTCAGGTTCAGCAGAGAAAGAATGGAGGCAGCCAAGTACATGGTAGTTCTTAGACAGGACATACCTGATCCTTGTATCTGCTGCTTATCATCCTCATATCATCCTCATGGCACATGGCTGGCCTGAGCAATCAGCATGGACCTATACTAATGCATTTTAGACAAGCAGGTAGAGGTCAGATTAAGAGACAAATTGAAGATCTTGGACTTGTAAGTGAGCTCCCATCACAGAGATACTTGAAAGCAGAGTGAGTTTTGGATATATTGGAAGAATTTTTTAAAACTCAGTTGAGAGCCTAGGGATCAAATATGTCTAACAGAGTGAGGACTTTATTCTTGGGTACAACAGACAGAAGACTGGTGGCAAGACCAATGATAAGGAAGCACTGGAGACAGTTTCCTGTGGTGGTATTTCTCAGAATGTAAGGTATGCATGGATCAATGGAGATCTTGTTAAAATGCAAATCCTCACTTGGGAAGTCTGTGGGAGGAAGGAACCTGAGAGTCTTCCTGGTTCTGATGTGATGTCATACTACTGACTGCAGATAATAGTGAGCAGAACACTTTTAGGACAATATTCCTAGTTGAGTTTCATTGCAAGTTTATCCACTGAAGTTTGAAACCTATTGTCAGAGTACTGACAAAAAGAAAAAAGAAGAATCCCAACTGAGATACTTAGCATAAATTGTTCCTTTCTGCCAACATCTCAGAGCTGAGAAATTGAATTAGATTATGTAATGAAATTTGCTTTGACATTTTAGTTATAAGCCATATTAATCTTTTTTATGATAAAATAAAATTTCACAGCTTCCTATCTTATATTATGAGAATCAATGAATTGTGTCAAAGTCCTGTCTCTGGACATTGTTCCAATACAATGTCTAGGATAGTTTCACATATTAAAAGTCAATTAAATACTTTTGATACCACAAACTAAAGTACCTTTAATGAAGGGTTATACTCATTTTTTTCTCCATCCCTTCCTGACTCCCTCCTTCCCCCTCCTTTCCTCCTTCCCTCCAGTTTTCTCTTTCAAGAAAAAGAAGGTTCATAAGAGTTTCCATAGAAACTCAAGTTTACAATGAGTTTAATTAATGATGAAAGGGGGGATCCAGGAAAATTTCTACCTGCATCATTACTGAAACTTGAATTTTAAAAATTTTTCTAATTCTTGATGATAAATAAGACTTCTGAGTATTCAGATCTTAACATCAAACATTTACTTTAGTAGATTTTTTCCAAGTACTTGATCTTTTCCCATCTCAGGCTTTACCACCTAAGTCTTTAGATGTTTGCCGCCTGCTGTGGGCTTTCTAAGCATATCACTGATGTGCCATGATTTTGAAGAATGTTATTTGATGCTATAAATCAAACTGCTTTTGAGGCAGGCTAAATTCGATAGGGGAAGAGGCAATTTCATGGTGTCTAGAGGCTCATTCCTAAGCAGAACATTTTTAACATAGGACTTCCTGTCACTGCAGTGACACTCAAACTTTTCAAGAAACACCTGGGACAGGTTTCTAGACATAGAGGATATACTAACTGTCCTCTGCTTCACTATAATGACATCCCACTGCCATGAGTCTTTCACTATTGGTGCTTCTAGCAGACATGTACCTCCACAGCACATGCCTACACCTCACATAATGACAAAAAAGAGGAGGGACCTGTACTGCCTACTTGGATCATGAATATGCCTCCCCTCCAGGAAGAGAAGTTTTCCCAGAAAAGTGCTGATCCCCCACCCCTAGTAACATGACCAACTCCAAGAGGCCCACACTGTTCTCTTGAGTGGATCCTTTTGTTGTGTATTCAAGTCTTGTTTCCAAGTTCCCAATGTTTCTGCTTTACCATGCCTCTGAGTTCTTTCTCTGACAATTCTAAGAACCTGGAAACACTATAGAGGTCTTGGTCTCCCTGACACCCCCCTGCTCCCTTCAGTCATACTTTTGTCTGCTATTTCTATCATGGTATTTTGCAAACTAGCTCTGTGACCAAGATTAATTCCCACATAGGAGTCCTGTTGTCACACAAATTGGGAATGTAGGCACTGTATTTTCCAATTGATGTAAATACATCACATTAACATTTGAAAAGTAAATCATTACAGAAATGCTCAGACATGGACATGCCTTTCCACCACAAACACACTGGACAGACAGTCTCTTCTATTTTGCCATTTTTATGTAGTTTTGGTTGAGGGCAGAGCTGGATAACATTCTTTCTCTTCTACCAGCAGGAAAGCAATATGCTTTGTAGACATATCCCAGCTGACTTTCTGAGAAGCCATTTTGGACAACTAGCACATGCTTAGCAGGGGTAGATACCAGACAGGGGACAGGCTAATAATAGGAATGAGATATCAGAGTGCATTTGGGCTAACCTTGACTTTAAATATCAGATTACATCAGAACATCATTGGTAAGGACTGAAACAGGGTCAGTAGCTTCCAGAAAGGCAGTTACCAATGACTATAGGAGCTTTTCAAAAAGGAATCATTTTCATTGCTCTTGTACTGGTTCTCATATCAGAAAAAGCGTGTTCCTGATATCTTCTCTCATCTCCTTGGCCAGTCCTCCACACAGCTGTTGGCATGCATCTTTCAAAGCATAAATCACATCAGGGTGCTTCCCTGCACAAACCCTTACAATGCTTTGTCCTGCTATTTAACTACATTCTACCCCTCCTTGGTCATAGGTAAAAGGTCTGTGCATTTTCACAGATTCATCTCAGGCTCTGTTTGCTTCATTCTAGTTCTAGCTTCTTTGTATTTCTATACACACACACACACACACACACACACACACACACACACACAGCAAATGTGATCTGCTTTAGTGTTTTGATAGAATTTCTTGCAATGTACTTTTTGCTTTATTTTGTGCCGTTTCTACGTAAGCATCATAGCATGCACTGCCCTTGCCTTTGAGTGTTCAGCTCTTACAATAGAGGCTTATACTATGGATGTGAAGTTATCTGTGGTAGGGATGAATGAGGGCTACAAAATTATTGATTAAAAAAAGGTGATGTTTACTTGTGACAAACAATAGTAGAAATATATATATGAAGATTCGACTGTGGAACCCTGAGTAGCAAAGACCTCATTGAGATTTTTTTCTCTCATTTAAACCTGAAAATGAGACTGAGATTATTGTTAGCAAAACAAAACAAAAAGCACTTGCAAATCTTCATTTCAAAGTTCTGCATCCCGAGTCCCGATCAGTTCAGACCATCCCCTGAAGCCTTGTTCATACCTATGGTGTTTGCTTAGAACACTAACATATGAGTGTTGAAATCAGACTTTTTCTGCATTGGTACAAATAAATAATGTTCTAGAAAGCTTTAGAAATGGAACTGGGTCTAAAATTATATTATATATTGAGATGAGCAGACACTGAATTATAAGCAGTGGTGCCTTCCAACAACTGGATTTTGAATTATAGTATTATTTTCCTCCAAAAATATTCCTTAAAAAGCATCTTCTAAGACATTAAAATTCAAGTCTAGATTATTCATTAATTTACCAAACACAATGTGTTGTTTTAAATGTAAAGGACCCAAACTAATTTTTTAATGTGCATTTGAGAGCAGATGATGTCAGATCTTCTACTCTAAAGCTCACTAATCCATCGCACCTTGTCTCTTGTTCTGTATGTCAAAATAAGGGGGCAAGATTTACAGTAGAAGGTAGATGGGAAACATGGAACTAATTAAAGACACCCACTTTTAACTAAAAGCCTTCTTCTCAAATGGCAAAAACAATGAATTCAAATTACTATCTGAGCTTAGTTTTGCAAAGGTTTGTAGTTGTTTCAAGAGCCCGATGACAGACGCTCAAGTAAAATCTGCACTGTGAAGAATGCTTTGTAGGGCAGGAGAAATAGCTCAACTAGTAAAACATTGGCTTTGCAAGCACAGGACTCAAGTTCAATCCCAAGTACAAAGCCAGGAGTGCTAGGGAGGCAGAGACGAAGCATTCCCTGGGCTTACCGGCCAGTGGATACACTTGCTGAGTTTCAATAATAATAATAAAATTATGAAAGAAAGAAAGAGAAAGAAAAAGAAGAAGAAGAAAGACGACATCTGAGGAATGGCACCTGAAATTATTCTCTGGCTTCTATGTAAACATCACAAATGAGAACACACACACACACACACACACACACACACACACACACACACACACCCCACTTTCCCCTTTGGACAGGAGACAGTGTTCCAGTCTCTCCACCATCAGTTCCCCTTTCTTTGCCTCCCCCTGGGGATGCCCCACATGAGCACCTGCTCTGCTCCAGTTTCTCCCCCTCCTGCCCCTGGCTCTCTCGACTTCCCCTCTTGAGTCTTGCTCCATTTACATTTGGCATCTGGCTCTTTCTAAAGGCTCTGATGAACTCAGTTTTTTCAACGCTCCTGATATTTCTTCTCTCAACAGCGCTTATTTTCCCCAAGGATTGAGTCTCAACCCAAATACAAGGACTGGGAGGAGCCCATAGAAGCCCTGGGGCCTGACTAGAATATCCCACAATGCTAGCCTTTTCTCTTGTGCATGCAAATGATCTTGTTACCTGCAGACCATCAGGCTGGATCCTACCTAGTGCAGACTCCCTTCTTAAATCAGAAAGGAAGTTCCCGTGCTTCACACAGCCTCTCAATCACCCCATTAATAAAAGTATGGAATTATTGCAAATTTTAACTAAAAATCAGACTTAATTATTATTCTGAATAGCCTTAGACTAAATGAATAATTAGCGATTGCTACCTGCTCTTTATAATTAAGTTTATGTTCATGAAGGAGACAGATTTACCAAAGGTCTCATGCATTTGAATTCTACCTTAGACTGTCCCTCTTAGCTCGGGCAGTCTGTCCTGGCGCTATTCCCCCAGCTCATTCCCTGTAACCCACTTCATGATGCTCTTCCAGAATTTGAAACTTAAATGAGATATGAAATATCTTACTAGGTCATGGTCAGTTTATAAGGAAAGATGATGCATGGGACATAATATTGTTATAATTCCAATAGTATTGTTTCATGAAGTTTTAGTTACAGTTCTATATAAATGTATGTGTGTGTGCCTATGAGCATGTGTTTGCTGGCTTGTAATGCAGTATGTGTTACTATTCAAAGTAAAATTTGAGAAGAATTGCTTTAGTCTCTCACCTCTTTGTGGAAACTTGATGGATCCTCTTCATGAATACCACCTGCTGCTCCAATGTCACAGAGCCCCTAGCTCTCTTTACAAAGCTTCAACGTCCAGAATAGTGAGCTGCACATTTTTACACTGTCAGAGCCAGGAGCATCTTTTTGCAAAATTACTGATTTCCTCCTGGTTCTATAAAAATAAATTCCCCAACTAAAGGGAGATGGAATATAGTGGAATTGTAAGACTTGGTTATATTTTACTTTGGAAGAGAACATTACAATGTTGTTGAAAAGATGATGAAACAGCTCTACCTTTTCCCTAGGTGACAGAATTGGAAAGCATTGTTCAGGTGACCTGTGGTTTGCAGTAGTCACTCAAACCTCACTGCAAAACAGACTGGTTTGTGCTAAGAAATTTAGTGTCTGTAAGCACTGAAAGTATTTGAAAATACGCCAAAATACACCAAAATGACAGAGGAAAAATAAAGTGTAATTTTCAGGCTTCTCTGATATAAAATTGATGATTGTTTAAGTTGGGCCTAAGAAGCAGTTTGCCTTTTCGTGAACGGTAGGGTGGGGCTGGGTAGGGGAGACAAGCAGATTGTCTCCTGAATGGCCTAGGCTCAGCTCCTGACTACTGTTGTCAGGCACTAGGATGTTGACAGACACTCATTTCCCAAAAGTTGCTTGCTCTTCTCACTTCTCCTTTGACAGGAAACTGTGCAGTCTGTCTTCTCTTGACAGGACTCTCTGGACTGCTGAATTATAGAGTGGATACTTCTAGAGTTTTAGACAACAATTTCCTTCTAATAAATTTAGATTGTGTTGTTATTAGAGCTTTCCCAGATGCTTTCTTTATAAAGCACCAAGGAGTTTCTTGTGCCTATTAAATTGATCCTATCAATATTTTATGTGGAAAGAGGGATTGCCAAAATGCTGATTTTGTTTTCATATACACACACCACAAACACACATATTCTCTCTGTCCTTGATCTCCAAAGGCTACATTTTGGCTTTGTGTTTTCTTATTATCTGTATGCTGTGAACAGTGGTATATCTATGAGCTAAAAGGTTAGGTGTTCATGACAACTTTGTGGAAAACCTTTATAGTTTCTGAAATAAACACACACAGAGTCGCTTCTTGTGAATAGTCCTCAGCGATTTGACAGTGAACTGAGTCTTATTTGCTCACAGGCTGAAGAAATACCAATGCTCAATCCAAAGAAGAATTTGCCAAGCAAACATTTTTTATGCAGAGAAGAGACTGAGGATATCATGTGTTCCTTTTTCCTAGTCCCTAACCAGAACTGTGTATTACGTACTTTCTTGATGAAAGCCATTTTGGATGGCACCAGAGAATCTCAATGTAGTTTTGATTGGAATTTCCCCAAATGACTAAGGATGGTAGACACACACATCAACAGAAACAATAAAAATAACATTATTTAGGTATTTATTAAACATAATTCTGTGAAAGTCCATTTAGCTCCCCAGCCAGATTATGACTAGATCATTTGTTTAGTGTTTTTGGGTTTTTGGGTTTTTTTTTTTTTTTTTTTTTGTATATTTTAGATATCAATCCTTTGGCAGATATGTAGCTGGCAAAGATGCTATCCTATTTTTCAGACTGCCTATTCCCTTGCTGAACTGTCCCCCTGCCTGTAAAGATGTGTGTGTGTGTGTGTGTGTGTGTGTGTGTGTGTGTTAGCTGGAACTGAACTGAGGACCTTGGCTATGTTAGGTTAGTGTTCTACAGCTGAGACACATTCCAGCCTTCGGGAAGCTTTTATGAGGCCTTGTCTGTCACTATTGACCCTCTTCCCGAGCAGTTCAGTCCTAAGCAGAAGGTTCTTACTTATACCTGTGCTTTGCAGTACCTTTTCTGCTTAGCCTTTAAAAGTCTTGAGTCTTTACATTAAGGTCTTTGATTTATTTGGAGTTGGATTTTGAGCAAGATGAGAGATAATAATCTGATCTTGTTCTCTGGTATGTGAATTGTCCCAGTACTGTTTGTTAAAAAGGCAGCCCATTCCTGGAATATCTGACACTTTTGATGAAGTGATATAGCTGCATTGGTTTGTATCTGTGTCTTCTGTTCTGTACATTGAGTTAGATGCCTGTTTTGTGCTGATGCCATGCTGTTTTTATTGCCATAACTTGAAATGAGTGATGGTGATACTCCTAACAGTACTGTTTCTGCTCAGGGTTGGTTTGGTTATCTGGTTTTATTTGTGCTCGTTGGTGAATGGTTTAAGATTGTTTCCTTTATTTCTGTGAAGAATGGTGTTGGTGTTTTGATGACGATTGTCTTACATCTAAGAATACTTTTGGTGACATAGCTGAAAACACATGTGCTATGACAGCCCTGAAAAGCCCACTTCTTCATTTGTCCTTCCCTCTTCTCTACCACTTGGCCAGTGTATTTTAACACTGCTGAAAAGGCTACTCAAGGGATTCACCAACCAATCAAGGTCAGAGATGCTTCTGTGTCTTTCATAGACCTACACTATTTCCTTGGCTTAAGAGTGTCTGTCCTATCATCTTCCTGACTAAAGACCATCTCCAGAGCAGACTGAGAGAGGAGAGGAATTAAGTATAACTAGAAGGATATCCACACCATGGATTTAGAAAGGCAATGCCCTCTTAACTGAAAACACAAATTCACAAGCTAGTAGGGCAACACTGTGTTGGATGGTCATCCTCTCTGTCTTGGATGTCTTATGTTTGCACAGTATCTCTTGCTTAACACTGAAAGAAATCTTGTCATATAGATTGGCCACATCCTAAGAAGTTTAATTTTATAAAGAGAAAAGGTGAGGTATATACAGTTTCCAAGCTTAAGATTAATAACCATGTGGCTTTCTAACTCTACAAACAACACTGCTTGCCACAGGTAGACAGAAAACAGGCTCTACTTACTTTTTACTTTTACATTACTTCTTTTACATTCAGATCCCCCTATTCTTTCTGAGTCACACATATTTAATATAACATAATTATGAATTTAACAGTTTAATATGACCTAAATGGCTGAAAATGATTTTTATTAATAGCTATTAACATTAGAAAATAATCAAAATCCATTACTTGCTAGTGACATATTTTCTCATATAGAAAATTCATTTAAATAGTCATTTGCAGGAAAATGTGCCACAATTGTCTCCCAAGTAACCAAAGTCATTAGTTCCTAAATGTGAAAAAACAAACACTTGAAAGTCTAGTAAATTAAATTTTAGATTACTTGACTAATAGGCTTACATAAACAATTTATCAAAGATGGTTCTTACTGCATTCCAAAATATGAGAAAATATTGTCAAAAATGGTGTCTGCCACTAGTGTTAACAAGATCCTGTAAGATAATAAGCAAAACTTACTGCTGAACAAGCCAATAAAAATCAATTATGGTATAAAGTGAAACCTGAACCCATATAACGCCATGTCTAGTACTTTTCATACAGCTATTGCTTTGAAGGTTTTCAAAACTAGGGCTCCACAAGATCTCACTGAGAAACACTAATAGCCCATCCCATTTTTAAAAGTAGAGACAGCTATGCCATTTATTAATGGAGTTTTGCTTGTGTTTTTTGGAATAGCATTTGTAACATGCTTTTGATTGAACATCAGATGGATTGGTGTATAGAGATACTGGCAGGGATAATGCCTTGAAAGTTCTTCAAAAGTCTCAGTGCATGCTATAGATAGCAGAAAATCACTTATTTGTTTTCTGGAGGACCATTGTCTCTGGAATTTCTTTCATCTGACAAGACCCTGGCTTATCCAGCCAGATTCTCTTTTCAAGACACTGTTACAACATACCCATGACATCTTTGTCTCCCTTTGGCTGTTACCACAATGAGGTAAATGGTAATCTCAGATTACCTCTTACTAAACCCTAAATCGGCAAGGTACTCAGCAGTTAATATTTCCTACCAGGATGGTCAAGTCTGGTTTTAAATTTTCTTCATCCTTCAAAATTCACTTGTTTTACATGTGCAATACATTAATTTTATGTTACGAATTGAGTTATGTGATTATTGCTATATTCTGATTCTTTTTAACATTTCCATCACTCTAAAAAGATTTTTTGTTTTAAAATGAAAAAAATAAAAATAATTTCTCTTTAAGAGTACAAGGCAACACATATTTGTAAAACTTCTAGGGGAAGTTATTATTTAATTTGTACATTTTGTGTTTAGGGTAATATGCAAACAGCTTGGTTCTCACTGAGTTGACAACCTATTGGTACAGAATGTAGTATAACAACAGTTTATTTTTAAACTGTGGAGATGGTTCGAGTTTAGACTGAATTATTTTTACATTGTATCTGAATGTCTGAAACTTAACAAGATTTTTTCTAGGACAAGAAAATTCATATCTGTCTTGAAAATATGTCAAATTGAAAAAATAGTTGTCCAAGCAGACTGACCTTTGATTCTGCGGAGAAATGAGGCTTTTTCTTTTGCTGACCACTGAGGAGGTTTATTTGGATCAATAAACCTTGAAAAAGTAAGATCAGCTGAGGACCATAGATAGCTGTGGCAGCCGATCTAGCAGCACTAGACCTGGAAATGCAGCCATTAGTTCAAGCAACTTCCTCCACTCAGGCCATGACTTCACGGTGACCAAGAAAACAAACAAACAAACAAAAACAAACGAACAAACAAAAACCTTATCTTTTCTTTATTTGGACTGCAATCCATTATGTAGATGGTCAGGCTGGCCTTAGCCTTGTGGTGATTCTCCTGCCTCAGCTTCCCAAGTTTAAAGATCACTGGCATGTATAGGCCTCCACACAGGGTTCATACCACGCATTTACAAATGAAAAATTTTTCTTCCTGTCTTAGCTTTCCAGGATTTCCCTAACAAAGTACTCAAAACTGGTGTGTAAAACAACTGAAGCTTATCCTTCAACAGCTCAGGTAGAATTCTGAAGTTAAGGTGTGAACCTGGTCCTATTCCCTCCTGGTCTTTGAATAAAATCCTGCTTTACTTCCTTGTTTCTGGAAGCAGCAGCTGGAACTCAGTATTCCATGTCTGTGTGGCTCCATTGTCTGCCTTTGTCATCATACTGTGTACTAAGCGACTCTGACTAAGCTTGCAGAGATCCTTTCTCCAATGATGTCCCCTGAAGGAAGAGGAAGTTAGCATACCTTCCAGGGAGATGCTACCTCACCCATAATGAATCCTTAATCCTCTTTGGGAATCCTTAATTCCATTCACATTCCTATGCTGAAGGGCCAAAGAAATTCCTGAGTCTCAAAATCCCACAGATTTTCTGTTTAGGGTGACACAGAGTTTTAAGAAGGCAGGTTTTTGAGACTGCAGTGGGCAGTGTGGTGTAGCGGCAAAGCAGTGGACTCCCATTTTCAAGGATGTTGTGTGGGTATCACATCTAACAGTGCAAAAGAAAAATAAGAGCTAGAAGGAAAACTAATTTCTAACTCATGAATCATTTTATGAAATATATTTAATATATGATAATTTGTGCTCTGACATCTACTATTTGACTATCTTTTCCTCTTTCAATGATGCTTTATAATACAGCAGCTTCAGCCTGCCTTTGAACTTGATAAACAATTTCTATGGAAACAAGCGCCACAGATCTGGTTAGATGAGGCGTGTATGCCCCATGTACTCAGCTCTGTCATCCCAGGTATCATACTTTTCCTCATTAGTCTTCTCTTGGCATTGTTGACCAAGATTTGCATAGCAGCCTAATAGTGATGTTATGATCTTGGCAGGTGCCTAAAGTCTATCTCTATTTTGTTGTAACAGGATGTTCAATGGTTGCTTCCTGTTTGGGTTTCAGCTACACCTGCAAATGGGGACTAATTGACTTCAGCTGGAAAAGTACAAGCCTAAGCCTTTGTCAGCCTTAGTTATCTGAAGGCCTCTCTTTTAGATGTTCAGGAAGCTCAAGACAGGGAAATGTTACAGGAAGTTTCTCTAGGGAAAGATGTCAAAGAATAGTGGTTTTCATCCTACATAATGCTGTGACCCTTTAATACAGTTCCGCATGTTGTGGTGGCATCCAAACATAAAATGATTTTGTTACTACTTCAAAACTGTAACTTTGCTATTGTTGTGAATTGTAATGTAATTGAATCCGATATATAAGATACCTGATATGTGACCCCTGTGGGGGTTGTGATCCATAGGTTGAGAACCACTGTATAAAGGGATTGAACAGTTCATCTTCCTTGTCCCAAGTATGAGGGGCTCCAAGGAAACCATGCAGGGTTCCCTGTGTGACTCCAGATCTCTTGAGCATGGTGGGCTATATTTGTCATGAGATGCTGAGGCAGGTGACTGGCTGCAATGACTCATAATGACAGAGAAGGGTACTGCTCTTAAAGTAACACCATGGCCTGCTGGGTCTTGGTGAAGAACACATAAGAGAACTATAAGGAACCTGCACGGGTCCTAGGTAAGAAGGCTGCTTGCTGTGTGTGTTGGGGAGCAGGGGTATCAGACGGGACTCTGCAGAAAGTCCTCACATATTTGCTTAGATACACAGAGGCTAAAGGACAAGGAGATAAGGTGTGTCAGAAGTGTCTCCAGGAAGTGCTCACATATGAAAGTCTTTTCAAATGACATTGACCTTCTGATAGTAGGTCTCACAACACAGTTTCTAATTGCTGTGAAGGGAACATACACAAATACATGTAAATGTCTTTGATGTACTTTTTACATGTAGTGTAGGGCATTCTTGTGTCAGGTCATGATTAAATTCTTGTCATGAAAGGAACATCTATAGAAGTCATGATACTGTGTGATGGGAGTCATGTACATGTACATAAGTAGTCAACTCATAATCAAGAGGAGCATTTTGTTGTGTATTTAAAACAACTTGTCAATTAACAAATATCAATTAAATGGTGTCACCCCTGAGCATGGGGATGCAGGCTAGGTACTCCATGAGGAGCAAACCAATAAGAAGCATTCTCTTGTGTTCTCTACTTTAGCCTCTGTCCCAAGTTCCTGCTCTGATTTCCCTTTCTGATGGACTGTGATATAGAACTGTAAGCAAAAATAAAATTTTTTTTCTCCAAGTAGTTTTTGGTATTTCATCATAGAAATCGAAACTGTAACTGAGAAAGAGCAATCTCAAAATAACAAAATTTCAGAGTTCAGGGATGATCAGGCAGAAGTGTAGACTTTTCTATTGTGAAATAAAGCTCTGAAGTTTACTAACCTAAAGACAAATGAAAAGCAGTAGCAATCTGGATTTGTCTGGCTTGCTCTTCATTGAGCCGTCTCAGCAGAAAGGGGTCATATGAACCATATGTGGCTTATGCCTCTGCTGCCTGTCAGTATCAATCTTTTCTAGGAATCATCTTTTACTCATCAGCTCACACAAAAAGTCCAGGTCCTCTGGAGCTGCTCTCGGAGTCAGAATGAGGCCACATGGTTTGGGATTGCCAATAATTATTGCTTCTTAGGAAGCCATGGTGGTATTTCTATCCTGACCCTCTATCCCATCCTTAAAAAGGACATTTGTACTCACTTTAGCCTTTCATTTTCTTTATAATTTTTCTTTTAAATAAATTCCTCTTTCCAACTTCCCTATTTTAGAAAGAGACAGCAGTATTTACTTTAGTTACTGAGGACCACAACCACAGTCATTTACCCATTTCCCTTTCTAGGGCACCTTTACAACCTATTCTATGCCTGTATTTTTCCAACAGCTCCCACACTTCAGGCCTCTTTTACAAAATCCCACTCATTGCCTGAGTTTGTGATTTTCCCAACCTCAAGCTCTTTTCTTTTCGTTTGCCTCACACACAGAAGGCAGACTGCTCTCTCTAAAACAACTTCTGCCCATCACTCTGTTGTTTATGAACATTTTGTGGCTCATCGCTAACCCCAGAATAAACATAAAACTCCAGGCAGCATTATGATATGATCCGTATGGGATGCAGACAGTTCCCTGAGCCTCACCCATTATGTACTTTACTCCTGTGCTGTAAAGTGCCTTCCTATTCTCCAAGGTGATTTCACTTACTCATTTGAAAATGCTTGCAACATTGCTAGATGTCAGGGACACAACAACAAAAATGAAAGATACCTTCCTTGAGCACACAACACTTATGAGCCCAGAAAGGCTTATAAACAAACATGTTTCATGGTAAGAAATGAAAACCACAATAGAACAAGAATAAAATGAAGGCTTACATTATGAAAGGAAAGACCTCAAAGGAAGTAACATTCACCCTGAGACCTGAAGGCAAAGTGAAGAATGGGCCAGCCGGATGTCAAGTAGAGGGTAAAGACAATGTAAGAGCCCATGGGTGATAATGAGCTTGACAGCTTTATGTAATTAAAATAAATTTTCCTCTGAAAGAATTGAGATGCTCAATAAAAGACAGGGCAGAACCTGTGAATCAGGATGAGAAAAATGGATTTTGGAAAGGTGGGAAGAAGTTAACCCAAATTACATTTTTCATAGGAAAAATCCTTATGAAAATGTAAAAATTTTGTAATTCTTTAAAAAACAAACCAGTTTGAATGAAAGCATCCTTCACAGATATATATTATTCCTCCCAGAAGCCTAAGGTTATTGAATGAAAGTCCTAGTACCAGGTATGTACTAAGAGTTGTTGATCTGGAAGACCCCGAGGCTCCCAAACAGCATAAGCTTTTGATTGCCAATGCCCTTGCTTAGCCAGCAGAGTATGATGGTTAGACCCCAGCTAACACTACATAAGCAGGGGGTAGCACATTAAGAAATCAAGTTACATCTGAGCCCAAAGTTTTCTCCTTGGCATCCAGCTTTCCTAGTGCTTGGAGGTGCAAAATACTGAGGCAGAAAAGTCATCTGGTTCTACTCATCTGTGGATCTCAAAATCTATATGGATGAACTATCTTAGTAAGATATGTCCACTAATGCAGTAGTGGAATGATTATCATGGGTGTAACCAACTTCCTTCTGATTGGATTTGCAGCCTGTTCCATAGGGAGAAACCTATGCCTTATACTATAAACCGAGTCAAAAAGCTGTGGCTCAAAAATCAAAGACCGAGGGGAAGAAATAATATGCTGCTTTGCTAAATGGATACAGTGTTAAACTTCTTCCCAGTGCTTATGATTATATCCATAGATTAGCACTGCTCTTAAGCTTCATCAAAGAAGCTTTCTTTTGCAATGAGTAAGTCAATGAGGAAATTCACAACTGGTTAAAATGAAGAAAATAAGTGACTCTCTAATGCTTGACTCTAAACAAAACACCCATATCACTTTCCAAAGGCCTTAGAAAATATCTTGGAAGAGGAAGACAAAAAATATAAAGCCAGAAGTTGGGGAGCAGTGTGCAAGGAGTTTTTCCTGGGCACATCACAGCCATAGGATTAATGAACTCATGGTAGCTATGGTTACCTGCACAGGACCCGAAAGAGACTAAGCCCAGTGCCATTTCATCATGGAAGGAGGAGGAGACCACGAAAAATCCATCTCTTACTCTAGGACTGTGAGCAATGAATGGGTACAAAGGTGGAACTGTCATTTTCTTTAGTGATATAGTCATTGATAAGATGCCTATGTTCCAGTAAATAATCCCTAGTCACACTTACGAAGGCAACTATGATTAAACTCTGGTCAAACAAAAAGGTAGGAGGGGGCTTGATAGGAAGAGTTTTAGCAGGAGATACTGGGAAAAGAGACAACGTAATGAATGGGGGGCAGGGTACGATGACCTAACTTCAGTGTATACATATCATTCATGTCTCTCATGAGAATCATTTCCATTCTGAGGAAGGAGCATGACTAAATTATAGATAATTTCACAATATAAATAGGCATGAGGACAATTAAAATCAAGTGAACTTTGCTTTCAAAACGCTCCCTATCAAAGGATGTAAGAAAGAATATTCTCAGATTAAAACTCCAGAAATATCTCAAAACCTTTTATATTAGAACTTAAATGTGACATTATGGGTCAGTAGAGAAAAAGGAGACTGAGAACAGAGCAATAAAGAAAATTATCAGATGGGATGTAGTCCCCCATGTAGCAAAGAGCAAATGAAGTTGAGAGGCTAGTTTTGAATAAAAGGGACATTGTTCCCTAATCACAGGAAGAGAGTATGTTTGTCATGGAGAGAACGTGGACTTCGTGAGAAAATCAGTCTGTTATATTTTGGTGGCTACCCACCCCCCAACTCCCCACCCCCTAACCCCCCTACCCCCCTAACCCCTGCCTTGAAAGTTGAAAGCAAGCAAGGTTACCTGATGAAAGTGAGACTAAGGGATGAAATTGGAAATTTCATCATGAAATGGAAGCTTCTGATTTAAAAAACAAAACAAAACAGTTTCAGAGCTCTGTGGCCCTCACTGCTCTTGAGAATCATGTAGCTAAGGATGCCAGCAATAAGTGAATTTCAATGATATTTTTCTAGAGGCCACTAGAGCAGATATTGTAATTTAAAAAGATACAGAATTAGGCTGAGGTAAGGTTGTTTTTATTTTCCAAGCCACTCACTCAGAACAGAAAAGGATGAAGGCATAAAAAACACTCTAATTTGTTTGGTTTTGGTTTGGTTTTTGGTTTTGAGACAGGGTTTCTTTGTGTAGTTTCAGCTGTTCTAGAACTAACTCTATAGACCAGGCTGTCCTGGAACTCACAGCAATCTACCTGCCTTTGTCTTCTAAGTGCTGGGATTAAAGGCTTTCACCACCACTGCCATGCCTAGATAATGGGGTATAGAAATTGATTTAAATAAAGATGATTATGGTGAAAATGGGAATAATTAAAGAGACTAGGTGTCCCCTAAACCTCAAGAGAGATGATATGTGGCTGATGGTGGGGGATGCTTCAATTTAACTCTAGTTTAGCTCCTCTTGCATTCACATGGCCCAGGATGAAGCCCTGTTGGTGTGAAACTGATGACAAGGTCTTTGGACATGAGCCTCGTCACATGGGATGGTCGCCATTGTTCAGGTGATGTCTTCTGTGCAAACTCTGAATGCAGTGCACGTTATTTCTAATTACTATCTCATAGGATACATAAATGGAGGTACATCCTAACTATATTGCAATTTTCAAACACCAAAGGGTGCTCTTTTGTTTAAAACCAATTGCAGTGTTTTCACTCATTCCTTTCCTTAGACATACTAACCAGAAATGCCTTTTCAAAAGGCAAAACCAGGTGAGGTTTCTTAAACTAGCCAGGCTGCCCAGGAAAGTTCTTCACTTGGTTTTCTAATTATACATCACAGAAAGAAGTGTTAGATTAAAGTTTTAGTTTCTCACAGTTACAGGGGATTCATTTTGGGTTTTTGTTTTTTGTTTTTGTTTTTTTTTTTTTTTTTGAAATGTGCAACACCAGATTTGACAATTGCTAAATATTTTCTTCATCCAGGAATTTATTTTCAGTACAACACAATTGTACCCTCTATCGTTGCTAGAATCTTTGAGGAATTGTCATGCATTTGTAATATTTAACTAGAACAATAAATGGTTTAAGAATGGAAGAGACATTAAAAAATAGGAAATATACAAATCACTCCCTTGGAAACACATAAACTTTGACAGAGATTGCAACAGAAGTGGTTGTTATGTAAAGAGCCTTAGCATAACTTAAAACCTTTCTTTTTTATTACCTTTAAATATATTTAGCTCTTTGGTATGATATCCTCAGAATCCAATATTTTGTCTGAAGCAAATGGGTTCTCATTCTTTCTAATGTAAATATAATAGCTTATTGTAAAAATAAGATTGATTAATATATTAAAATTTATAGACATGATATTAATATATATGTATTGTGAGTATGTGTACTTTTATAGGTATGAATACTTCTGGAAAAGCTGTGATAGATCTACTGTGATGGATACATTTTCTTGCTCAGTTAATCTGTGAATACTGAGTGACAGGGTGGTAGTAATTACACATTACATATTAGGTTTCTAACTAGAAATACAGGTGAAGTGCATTCTGCTACCAAATATATTAAGATGAATTAACATAAACTTGGTCTTATTAATTCATGATATGAATGGACTGGGATGAATATTCAGTAATTTATAAAATAGTTACAGAAAGTCCACTATGTGCAATCACTGAATATCAAAAACCAAAGGTCTGTGTAGATTGGTCTTCTAAGCCATTAATTACAGTTAATGTGCTGTGTGCTATCTGTGGAGGTGATTTATATCTATATTGGAAATAGTTTTTATAGACCAATCTATGCTTTTCTCAATTACTTTTTTGAAAGTCCCCATAGTTTAGGCTAATTCTTATACATTACTTCTGCTTATGAAAAACATGCATCTCATGTGTTGGCCCTTTGTAATCTGGATTGTTTACAGATTGTCATTGCATTGCTTAGTATGTCTTCTGATTTTAGAAGAAAAAAACTGTGATTATAAATGCAAATGTAAAAATTCATGTACTTGTTTACTAGGAATTACAATAGAAATGTCAGTAGAAAACATTGATATTCCAACTGTGCAAGTTTTATTTATTTTCATGTTTTTCTCTAAACACTGAAATTCAAACAACCAAAACAACCAAGTATTTGCTTTCTTCCATCTCACAGCCTGGAGCACACATTTACATGTAAGTAATCCTCTGTAGTGGTAGATTTCCAGCCATGTGTAGATAAAATTAGAAGAGACAAAATGTAATATTCTTGCTTTAATAAAATTTATCAAAGGTCTAATTTAAAGTGTAGATATTCAAGGAATATTTGAAATATATGCTAATTGGTTTTAAAAATTACTATTTTTCAAATACATTTTTAAAATATTTATCTGGCTAAAACACCCAGTTACACTTATTTTTGAATACTATACACTTTATATACTATACACTTAGTTTTTCATTTATATACTCATTAAAACATATATTAAAGACACTACCTCAAATGTTTTCATGGGGTATAAAATTGTAAATAAAATAGAGCCTCAAACCTGAAGGATGTTTTAATACAAAGATATGCATTAATACAATTTATGGCAAAAGGAAAATTCCTGTTATTTTTTCTTTTTCTTTCTTTTTTATTTTTTTCAAGACAGGATCTCTGTGTAGCCCTGGCTGTAGTAGTACTTACTTTGTAGGCTAGGCTAGGCTGGCCTGAAACACAGATTTATCTTTATCTTTGCCTCTGCCTCCTGAGTGCTGGGAATTAATTTAACCCCACCTGTTCTGTTGCATTTTCTGAAACACAGATTTCTGGGCCTTTCAGAAGATCTATAAAATGGACAGGAAATGGTGTTTGAAATTAGTTGTCCCAAACAATTGTGAAGTGTGTTCTCAGATCTTAACTGGACAGTCCAGTAATTTTTTTAAAAGTGTTTTTCACGTGGTAATTTTTCTCTTAAAACCATCCAATGGCTGCCTCCTGAGTTTAGGAAAACATCCCCAGGTCTGTGGTAAGGCTGGCTCACCACTTCTCCTTGAGCTCACCCTGGGCTCCTAGGCTACATCCCTCCTCCACTGATCTTACTTGGGGACTTTATTCTAGTCATTCCTGTGCATGGACCCTCATTCTTGGTCCTTTGTCCCACATCCTCGGTAGGTTTTCCCAGTCATCCCTCTCCTCCTGGCATTCTCCATCAAATGCTTCACACAATCACTTACTACAAGATTTTCCTTTGCCCCTCCCTGTCTAGCTTTGATACTAGAGCAATGTTTCCATTATAAAAAATGGGTTAGAGGCATTCTACCTTCTTAGATATTGTGGAAGTAAAGGATATGTATTAATACTTTAACTGTCTAAAGGAATTAATCAGAGAAGTAATTCTACTCTTGGCTTTCATGGCTTTTCTTTTTTGTTTTCTTCATTCTTTTTTTTTTTTTCTTTTTTGGAGAATAGATTCTTCATTCATAGAATATATCCCTTCTACAATTTTCCCTCCCTCCATTCTGTCCCACCTGAAGCACATTCCTTCTCTCCCAGATCTACTTTCCCTCTGTTTCCCTTCAGAAAAGGGCAGGCCTGCGAAACACAGCCACCAAACACGACTAAACAAGATACAATATGACAAGGTAAATGTCCTCATAGTGAGAGTGGACGAGTCAACCCAATAGGAAGAAAAGAGTCCCAAGAACAGAGTCAGAGACACACTGGCTCCCCCTGCTAGAACTTCCATAAAAACACCAAGATAACACCTGTAACAGATAGACAGAGGACCTGGCTCAGATCCATGCAGGCCCTGTGCTTGCCACTTCAGTCTCTGTGAGCCCCATGAGCCCTGCTTAGTTGATTCAATGGACCATTTTCCATTGTCTTTCACGTCTTCCTACTCCTATGATCTGTCCTCCTTCACTTCCACTGGTTTCTGGACCTCTGAGTGGAGGGGCCCTATTGAGACCTTTATAGTGTTTGGTGTGGATCTCTGCACCTGCTGCCATCTGCTGCCAGAGGAAGCCTCTCTGATGATGACTGGACAAGGCACTGATCTATGTGTATAGCAGAATATCATTAGGAATCCTTTTATTGATTTTTGTTATTGTTAATTGTGTTTGGTTCTACTTTAGGTCTCTTGGCTATCCAATCTCTACTTCCTGGCCCTCCAGATAGTGTAGGATGTTGGTTTCTTTTGTGGGGTCTCAAGGTAAACTGGACATTGGTTGGCCACTCCAACAAGTTCTATGCCACCATTGCTCCAGCACATCTAGCAAGCAGGACAGATTATAGGTCATTGGTTTTGTAGCTGGGTTGGTGTCCAGGTTTGCACATCTAGCAGGCAGGAGAGATTGTAGGTCATGGGTTTTGCGGCTGGGTTGGTGTCCAAGTTCCTCTTTCTGTATCCTGCAGAGTACCTTCCCACACCAAAGAGACAAGAACATTGTGGTGAAGGTACCAGCTCAACCTCTCTACATTCAGTGAGCTATGTGGATGTTGTTTGTCAGTGTGGCTACTGTCAGTTTGAAGAAAGTGACCCTCTGCCCTTGGGATGTTCAGGGAATTTCCATGGGCCCCTCCTCAGCCATCAATTTAACTGGATGAAACCTGGTCCTACCACTGGAAGCCTTGTCTGACCCAAGATGGCCAGTTCAAACTTCATATTCTCCATCACTAGGGGACCTCACTATAGTCACCCTCATAAGATTCCAGGAAGTTTCTACAGCACTAGGTTTCCAGACTGCCCTCCAAATGCTACCCAGTTTCTGCTGTCTCTCCCTGCTCTTTCTCCCTCCCTCATCTACCTAATCCTATCCACTCTCAGCCCCACCTGCCCCAGTTCCACCTGAAAAAGCTGTTCTATTTCCCCTACACAGGGGAACCCATGCATCTCTCTCTAGAGTGCTTCATTTTACCCAGCCTCTCTGAGTCTGTGGATTATAGGTTGATTATCATTTACTTAACAGCTAATATCCACTTACAAATGAATACACCATATTTGTCTTTCTTGATCTGGGTTACCTCAATCAAGATGATTTTTTTTCTATTTGCATCCATTTGTCTGCAAATTTCATGACATCATTTTTTAACAGCCCAGTAATAATTCTTGATTCAAATTTCTTTCTTGCTGTATCTCTGTTTGTATTTTCTACTCCTGATGTTTCTATTAGCAGTCTAATTGCCTCTAATAGGCTCTGAATAGCCTTTTTGATTTCTGTGGTGTTGGTTTTTATTATTCATTTAATCTATTTATGTCTTTTTATTCTAATATGACTGGAGACTATATTTTCAAGATACCTATGATTACTTTAATCTTTTCAGAACTCAACTCTTACACTGTTACTTGCATTTCATTTATGTTGCAATGGGTGAATTTACTTTGTTTTGCTGATTTTGAGATTAATTCATTCTTCTTGGAGGTAGCAAGTTTCACATTTTCTTTCTTTAATCCATAAAATACTTAAGATACCTTGCAATAATTCAAAGCATGTACATACTGTGCAGACCAGGGTTTTTTTTTTCCTTTTTAAATTTAGATCTTTACTTTTCTGTTAGCTTCCCTTTTGGTCTTGGCCTTTCTGCACTCTGTCACTGTTGTGTGTCTTCTTTCTGTGTTTATCCAGTTTCTCTTGGAAATACCACCTTGGCCCACTGGTTATCTTGATTATCTTCAATGCATTTGTGGTTTTGTTTTGCTTTTGTTGTGTTTAGTTTGATTCTATTGTCAGTTGAACAGATACTTTATATGATTTCAGTCTTCTTAAATTTGTTAAGGTTGTTATCTCTCCTGAAGAGGAATGTTCAGTGTATACTTTAGAAGAATGAGGATTCTGCTACCTTTTGACAGAATGCCCCATGTATGTCTCCTAGGACATTTGGCATATACTGGTAGTCAAGTCCACTATTTCCCTATTGATTTTTCTACCCAAATGCTCTATACATGAAAATGGAGTCTTGAAATCTCTTGCTACATTATTATACAGATTTACATCTCTGACTTTCTGTCAAGGCTTGCTTTATAGTTTTAGGTGCAGTTTTGTTTGGTGCTTATATAGTTAACGCTGAGATGTTTTCTTGGGAATTAACTTTTTTTTCAAAATGCTTCTCTTGGTCTCATGATAATTTCTGATGTGAAGCCTATCATGTTTGACACATATCTAACCAGCGCTGTTCCCTTGGCTGACAATGGCATAAACTATCTCTTTATATAACTAACTTCAGCCTATATGTGTTTTAAGTGTAAGATTATTCTCTTATACACAATATGCAATTGTATTTTGCTTTTCCTTTTTCAAAATATATTTAACTACTATATAGTATTTGACCAAGACATTTATTAAAACTTAAAATAATTATTGATAGGGAATCACCTAACATAATAATTGTTACTTTCTCTCAGTCTTATAGTTTTTCACATCTTTTTCAATTGAAATCTGAAGTCTAAACTATTGTTTAAACTATCCATATTATATAAATGCTCTGGCTTTATTTTGAGAAAGTAATATATAATTCATGTAATATAAGTGGAAATATAGAAATATTTAGTTATATCCTAGATTCATTTGTTATATATAATTTCTACTTACACACATGAATTCAAATAGAAGCCAAATCTGTGCATGTGCATTCAGTAAAAACTTACATTAAGTTCATTACAAGTGAAATTACTTTGTTTAAATTTAACATTTTACTATAAAATATCAGATTTGTGTTATATGCTGTAATTTTATAGTGTTATAGACTCTTATTTTCCTGTATCATGTTGTCTAAACTTACATATTTGATATTTATGATTTTTAATGTATCAATAATGCATAAGAAGTAGTTGAAATTAGCAATACTTGGCCTAGGGATAGGCAGGATGGCAGAACCTTTGTCACAGAACATGGTGGAAGAGGCAAGTGGATCCTTGTCAGTTGAAGCAGCAGTTTATGACTTCCTGATCTTTATTTCAGTCAACCCATCAATAGCTATTAATTATTCATCCAGAAATATACTAATGATATTCCAAGGTCCTTACTCTCGCTTGTGAAATTTATTTTCCATTCGTAAGTGGCAGGCGATATGAAAGTGAGGAAAAGAACAGACGGAAGAAATAGAAATCAGTGATGCAATCACTGCATGAACTGTTGCTTTGTGAATATTCTTCAGTGTGAGCACTTCCTCTTCCAACTTCTGGGAATCTAGAAGCCCAGGTCTTCTCAAGTTCACTGTTGTCCACAGTGGCTCTCATAGACAAGATGTTAAGAACTGTTTAGTTGGCATCTTCTCCTGTGACCATTATCTGTTTGTGTGTCCTTAGTTCTAATCAAGCTGGAATCATCTCCAATCAGTGCTCTGTTTCTGCTGCTCAGTCAAAGCAACACATCTCTTGCCCTGAGCAATTTTTAAAGTGTTATAATTCCTTTACTGTTAATCTCTCCCCTACTTCCATCGCCCCAAAGTCATATATGCCCAGTCTCTCATTTCCTAATCTTTTCCCCAAAAGGTGCAACCACCTACCTAGGCAGCCAGGAAGGCTTAGTGAAAGAGGGGTGAATGGCATGAAGGTGGGATCTGAGAAGGCAGTACTATTTTTTTCTCAGCCAGAGCACTGTTTCTCCAGACCTGTGTGTGGAAGAGTCGAAGGCATGATTGTTACCTGTCATATCTAGCAGAGGCAAAACCCTTTCTGAAGTAATTCAATTAAGATTGGGGGTTTTCAGAAAGGTTGTGCCTGGTGTTTTAAAGCTGTTGCTATGGACATGCTGCAGGCTATGGTTCTCTATCAAAATGGTGTCCAGGGGTAGAATAGAAAAGCAGTCCCTGCCTGCCTTGAATTATCACTGGCTGTGCTAGGAAAGCAACCATCCCAGGGCAGAAACAGCCAGATCCTGAGGGTGGCTGACTCACACTTCATGGATGCTTTTGTTGGGTGGTACTCCCTGAAAGAGGGAATCTAGATCACAGAGCAGGTCCTGGAATGCAGGGACTCGGAACCTATGCTCCAGCAGACTGGGCTGGTTAAACATGGGCACTGGGAATAAGAAGAGGGAGGTAGGGTCACCAAGGGCATTACTACATTGGGAGTGTAGATGGGCAAGTAAGAATTGGGTAGCTG
>PVIH01003098.1:117833-169618 GCA_004025045.1 Sigmodon hispidus
TTTTTTTTTTTTTTTTTTTTTTTTTTTTTTTTTTTTTTAAAGATTTATTTATTTATTTATGCATACAGTTTTACAGAAGAGGGCACCAGACCTCATCATAGATGGTTGTGAGCCACCATGTGGTTTTGCTGGGAATTGAACTCAGGACCTCTGGAAGAACAGTCAGTGCTCTTAACCTCTGAGCCATCTCTCCAGCCCCAGAGACGTCTCCTTTTTGATTCTTCTGGGCTCAGGACCGGAGCAGAGGGGAAATAGATGCTTCTCAGAGGAGTTAGAGGGTACAGTGCACATCTCTTCTCCCTTGGACCAGGTGCCTATCTGAGCTGACCTACCCTATCCAACTAGTGCAGGCTGCCAGGCCATGTTGTTTGTTTTCCACCGTTTACTAGCAGGAACTTGATTCTGAAACCTTCCATGGATGGTTGTGTGGAACTGAACAGCTGATAAAGCTTGTTGAGGAGCCAGGTCCTTGAGGAAAGTTTGGTATTTGCCTTAGATCTGTCATTGCTGGCATATGGCAGTGTTCTGACCGTGCAGTGCCACTGCTGGGATCAGCTTCACATCCACAGCCCAGAAGTTGTCCTTGGCTTGGGACTTTGCAGGGTCTGTGGGCACCTTTTGGAAGCACGGGTTAGAGGAGAGGTATGGCAGATAGAGTCCTTCCAGCCTTCAAAATTGTTCCTGAAGAAGGGGAACACTGCTTGGACTTGACAAATGATCTCAGCTAGCTTCCACCTGCAGAATGGTAAGGCCTGAATTACCAAAGTATTGTCATATGACAGGTATCTCTTCTTCTTCATTTTGGACAAAGACTCTGAAAGCATCATTTGAGAGTTGCCCCAAGGTTCCATGCAAGGTAGGGAGCCAGGACTGGAGTCTGGCCTAACAGCGGGCTCTGGGCAGATGATTGTTGCCTGTAGACATTTGTAATCATCAGCCTATGTTTCATGATTCCTGTCAAGGTAAGTCAAGATCTCGGAGTTTTACTCAATTATTTCCAGCAGGCAAACAATGGATGATGACTCCTACCCCATGCCTCCTTGTGTGAGGAGATGTTCACAGCATGCCATCAGCTCTCTCTGAAGCAGTAATTTCTAATGCCCATTGTCTGTTAAGTCTCTGCTTTCATGGTAGACTACAGTTTGACATTAATTGAAGAGTTGGAGAACCAGTTGGCCTGCACCTTCAAAATGCCCTGAAGGTGGTTTGAGGCCTCATTCAGAAATGTGGAAACCTCTCCTGCCTACCCTTTTGGGAACTCACTGAAACTTGAGTAATGATGGTGCATTTAATATCTTACAATTGCACAGAAAGTTAAAATGAGCTGCAAAGTCAGAATCACTATACGGAGCCTTTGAAGTGTTTCTCCTGAAAGATTCTGAGAAAATCAGAGATGAGACCATCCCCCAAAGAGGAAAAGCTAGTGAGGTCTTGAGGTAGAAAACATAAAGTAATAGAAAGAAGGCCAGTGTGAGTTGTGTGCAGATAAGAAGGTGAGCTGAGGTAAAAGAACAAAGCAAGAAAATAAGCGATGTCTGCCTCTGAACACCAGGAAAATATGTCTTAAAACTCATAGACTGGAAGGTGGAAGGAAAGAAACGGAAGAACAAGACCATCAAAGATGATCAGAGTTCATGCTAGTCATTGTAAAAAAAAAAAAAAAAAAAAAAAAGGAAAAGTCACAAAGAAGTATGTGACCCTTCCTTGGGAAGCAAAGTGCTACAAAGGGTCAGTTGTGCTGTAACATGACTTCCACTGTGTGGTGGCCATCACATGACTGAAATGGGAGCGCAGATGAGGGCAGTGAGTATCTGAGGAGGAGAAATACTCTCAGCAAGCTGCTGTTCTCCACACAGGAAATGCTTGCAATGGGACTTCAAGTCTTCATCTATATTTGGTAAAGTGATTCACCAGCTCTGAGGGCATGTCATCAAAGGGGAGGAACTGAGTTTCATTTGCCAGATAAAAGTTTGGTGAATAAAGAGGAAGTCCTACGATTTCATGAGTTCAAGAAAGAATCATCTTCCTCTGTTTATTTAGATCATGACCAAACAAAGGGCTGTGGTCGTAGGCGTACTTAACAGAACTGAGAGAAGAGAGTGGCACAGGAATATAGATACGAAGCATGCTGTGCACACTGATGATAAAGAGATAGGGTCCAAAGGCAAATTCTGTGGCCAGACCTGAATGCCAATGAGGAATTGTGTTACCAGCAAATCACAAACTCCTCTAGGCTTCAGTGTCTTACCTTGAGTGCAGCTGACGATGTCCCATACCCGCTAGCTTTGATGAGAATTCAGTGAGTGCACACATAACAACTACATAAAATGTGGACCATACTGGATGTGCAAGCAAATGAATATAGCTATTAAGGGCCCTTGGATCTTGCTGGATCCAATGGCTTCTCAGAGGACATCTGTTGAAATTGGAACCCAAGTATCATTCTTTTTGACGATGCAATGTGCACAAATGTAGAGGACCAGCATCTCACAGATGGGTTCCAGTTAGAAGTGAGGCTCATACATAAAAGTGTCATAAGAAACTAAAATATTAAATAGGACAGTGCTCATCCTGGATCCCAAGGAAATTATGAAGTGGCAGTTACAGCAAAGCAAAGAAATAAATGGCTAGCTAGAGCCAGCAGGATAGGAGCCACAGGCTGAAAGGGGAGTGAGTAGAAGCAAGGGCGTCCAACCCTTTAAATCACAGCTGACCAGAAACCAAGGCAGTCAGGATACTGAATAAATACACAATAGGGCAGGTGAGCAGGAAGAAGAAAGAAAGGAACAGATCCAATTCTTCTGAGAGCTGGGAGGAAATAAGCAGTGTGAGCTCCAGGTGCAAACTTGGGAGGAAAACAGAGATATGTTGAACCATGCGGACTACTCCCATCAAAAAATTGAAATTTGTCATGGCAACACCAAATTAGGGAGAAGCCAGGCTGTGAGAAAGTTGATTTTATTTTTCTCAAGAAATTAAGTGGACTCAAAGGGTTAATGTGGGGAAAGTGTTATCACTGATGGGAGATTCTGATATTCATCATCCTGAAACCTGAGGCAAAGACCAAAGGTGAGGTTGTAAGCATAATGATGAGATGGGAAATTGGAATGCAATGGTGAGAAAGCATGTCTGTCACGTCTGAGTGTCATATCTGTGTGCACTCAGGTTCAAACTGACTAACTTGGAAAATCCTGGCTGAGCTGCTTTCACAGCTGCTTTCCACAGAAAGCACTTACTGATGCTGGAGAAGGGGCAGTTCTCACACCCAGGGCAGTGGGGGAGTGTTGGTCAGGGTAGAATGCTGAGAGTGGACTCAGTATGTGATGCACTGAGAAACAAGAAGAGCTGTTCAGCTTCTGAATTGGAAGCCTTTTGAAGATTTGAGAGTAACTGAGTAAAGATAATAGAAGTGCACTGTCATATACCTTCTATGTCACCTATCCCTGTTTCTGCTGGGGCCTGAGCTACCAGCATTGTTTAACTTACTTTAAATTGTTACATATAGGTGATGTAATTAATGCAAGTACATTCAACAGAACTGATATAATACATTTTAATGCATTTAAAATTAATGCTAGTGTCTATAACAGGGTAAAATTTCAATACATATACATGCCTACAATATGTAACGAACAAGATAATGGACATGTCTATTACCCCAAGTATTTATTTGTGATTTAATATTGGGAATGTGGAGATCTTTCTCTAGCAGCTATTTTGAATTATGCAATTATTTGTTGTGAGCTATAGTTTTCAGATTGTACTGTGGAACGTAAGATGTCATTTGTCCAGTTCAGCTGCTCACTAATCACCCTCTCTATTCTTCCTCTATACTTTTTTGAGACTGTGATAACCACTGTTCTTCTTTCTATGGTGGAAAGAACAGCTTTTGGGCCTCTGCACTTAAATGGGGATGTATAGCTTAGTAGAGAACAACAGGGTCCTATGGGAAGAAGGCAGAGGAAGGCTAGCCATTGCTAAAATCACCTCCATCTTGTTCTTTGTTTTATGGTCCAGAGGCCTGATTCTATTTCTAGGTCTCTGGAGATCACAACTGGATTTCTGAGTGGAGATAACAGAGAGGGAAGAATGAGTAAGTGACAGTGGAGAGGGAAGCAGCTGTGTGTTTAGGCAGGCCAGGTTCTCAGCAAAGATAGGGAGGAAGGCGGGGCCCTTTTAACAGGTGGTAGGTCAAAGAAAAGCCGAGATGAGAATGGAGATTTGTCATAAGGTTAGTGGCAGAGAACTGGGACAGGCAGAGCTATGAGAGAAACACCTGATGCCCTGGGGAACCTCAGAAATATCCTTAGACCAAGAGTCTAGTGATGATAACAGAGCAACCTGGGCTTGAGTCACAGGGAAGAAAACATGGCAAGGACAAAGGATGGCTTGGGATCAGAATATTAAACAAAATTAGAGGTCATGGACTCCAGGATCAGGCCAGTAAGGATTCGTGAGAGCAGGACAAAGGGAAGGCCCAATCAAAACAATAAAACCCCCAAACAAGAAAGTGTGGGATTCTCTCTTAAATATCTGTGTTCTTGGAGCCAACACTATGCTTAGTGGTTTAGTGATTCTGAATCAATAATTCCTCAACCCCAAATTTACAAAAAGCTTCCAAATTTAACAATTTAGAGCCCAAGTGGATAGGTTTGTTTGTTTTTAAACTTCCCCAAGCCTATGAGAAAGTGTTATTTCTTGGTGACCTAGGAAAACCCATTGTGCTTTGACAATAAGACCACATAATGGCTACCCTGGATGTCATTCTGGTTCCCAGTTAGAAAGTATTCTATAAAATCTATGACTACTTGTCAAAACAACACTTAGTTGCTAGAGGTTCACTGTGTTTTTAAAGGGAAAGTCAGTCAAATTTAAAGATGACTGGGTGGGCAAATGTCATAAATAATAAATAGATGCACAGATTTTTTTAAGCAAACCAAGCCCTCAATTCACTTACAGGAGAGATTGCTAATTTCTCCACAAGTTACCAAATCTAAATTCATTTACTGTAAAGGGGAGTCTGTATAGAACATTTATAGAGATGCACAAAGGATTGCCAGGACGGAGAGATCACTCAGGCAGTAAAGTGTTTTCCTTGGAAATGAAAGGACCTCCTGGCTCTCACATCCAGGACTCAAGTTTTACAAAGGGAGTTCCAGCTCTGAGGAAATAGACAGTCATATCCCTGGGGCTCACTAGCCATTCAGCATAGCCTACTTGGAGAGTTCAAAGACAACTAGTGACTCAGTATCAATAAATAAATACATACATGCATACATAGGTAGAAGGAACATGAGAAATGACACTGGTATTGACATTTGCGTTTGTCCTGGGACCATCTGTGCCACCAACATGAGCATAAGCACATATAAATATACACATGGGGAATGTCTATATACATGCTAGACTGCCAAATTTCAGATGTGTTGTTCTCATCAATAACTAATCTATTATTCTTGCATATCAACTTTGAGAGAATACTGGTATCTCACTGTGCCCCTTAGTCTGCCCTGTACTCCATTTACATAATAGGGCTATCTCCCATTCTGGAGAGAATTACTTGGTACAGTGTCTTTCAATCTATCCATACTAAAGGACCAATTTTATTTTATTTTATTTAAGTTTTTATTTGCAATCTACTGTGGAGGTTTTACTATCTAGTATAATGAAAACATATTGCTGGCAAATGAAATTAATAAGACAAAGAGAAATAAGCATGAGCCACATTTTTAAAATTTGATATTCTCCCTTGCAACTGCTATAACATAGCCACTGAAGTATTAATTTTAAAAAGCGAGGGACTGGAATACAAAACCCAGTCCATCCTAGCAAGATTTTGGCCTTTGGTGATTACTTCGAAGTAAAGCTTGAAAATTAGGCATATGGTAATTTATGGAAACATTTTATTGGGGAATGAAGGAGAGATTCCATCGGTCTGACTGCCTTGCTGAGTGGGTCCTCTCGCTCTTCAGCCTGTGTTCACCACTTTGACACTCAGCCACAGAGCACAGAAGGCCATCCTGACCAAGCAGAGGTCATCTAGAAGCTATATTACAGATTTGATAGGAGGCCCAAAAGGGAATTAGTATAGACTGAAACTTAATGAAATGATGCAAACAGCTGTGTCCATACCAGTGACACAAGTCTCTGGCTGGCTGAAACAATTCATATTTAACTTTTCTTTCTCAGAAAAATTAAAAATTTTCATTCTCAATTGTGTTATTATTTAGTGTTCTCTTGCTGTGAAGAGACACCGTGACCAAGGGAACTTGTATAAAAGAAAACATTTAATTTGGGGCTTGCTTGCAGTGTTAGAAGTTTGGCCCATTATCATCATAGTTGGAGCAAGGTAGTAGGCAGGCATGGTGCTAGATTAGGAGCTGGGAGCTACATCCAAAGCCTAAGAGGGGGAGACTCGGAGCTTGGTATATGGACTTTGGGAACCTCAAAGCCCTCCCCTAGTGACACACTTCCTCTAATAAGACCACACTTTCTAATCCTTTTTACATAGTTCCACTCCCTGATGAAGAAACACTCAAATGTATGAGCCAATCCAGCCGTTCTTATTCAAACCACTACACTTATAAAATCTCCTGTTTCTCTTGGAATATACATTGAGAGGCATACATAATGTGTAACTCTAATTTTCTTTCTCTAATTTAATGGAGATAGATACTTTTTAGCTAATGGTTGGCGTTGAAATTGTGATGCCATGTAAGGATGGTACCCAAGGCCAAGCAGACCAGGCCTTTTGAGAAAGGAGGAAAGATAATGAAGAAACAATAATCACAGAAAACACATGATGTTTAAGGAATAAAAAAAAGCAAAAACTGAATAAACAAAACCTCCTGACCTTGACTTTCAGATTCACTTTTAACTCCAGTTCTTTGAATACCTACTTGCATGGTCTTACAATATACAAAATACAAAATACACACACACAAAAAAAAGCTTGCTTCAGTGAGTTCTTAGTCCTAAAGATACACCGTAGTTCTAATCTGGCTGTTAAAAAAAAGAGGAAGATTAAAATTGTATAAATCACTTTCATATGTCTAAGTCACAAGTCATACAATGAGACCAGGTTAACAGGTTAACATTTCTTCCTACAGTTTTCATGGCCAAGATGTTATACATACTTAGTTTTTAACTTGAAAAAAATGTATTAATGGAAGCTAAGTTTCACAATAAAAGTAAATAGACTTACCATGGTGTCATTGGCATGGCAGATGCATGTTCTGCCTGAGGGTCTCTATACTATCTTCAGTTTTTGAAAACATAATGGTGAAGAAAACCTATTTAACCATATAATATGTTTATTAACTCTGATATAAATTTAGAATAAAATCAAGATTTTATTTTCTTCTCCAATGAAGTAAATAAACAATAATTAAATCTGACAGGTGCATAATGAAATCATAGTTTTCCAACCCTGTAAGTGGCCACAGGCTGAGGGCTGACTCTGGGGTGACACTATGATCAGCATAGATTTCACCATCACTGTCTTGTCACCTTTGGCCATGAAGGACTCAGGTAAATACAGCCCCCTCAGGAAGGTATATGAGGGCTCATGAATAGGGGGCCAAATGAACAGATAAAGTTACCAGCCCTGGACAGAATAAGCAGTAGGTTTCAGAACGCTGCATTTTATGATGAAAAAGGGATGGCTGCTAATAAAATCTGATGGGTGCCATGATTTTCTCAGTCATACTTAAACACTGAGGTTATCCAAACAGTATTTTCCACAAATTATGACACCAGAAGGCATTTCTAGATGTCCCAGCTGCAAACGCTCTAAGATGTAACTAGTATAGCCAGCTCAAATGAATGAACAGCAGAGCAAAAGGCACTTATCACTGGTGACATTACAGGGAATAGTTAAATTTGCTTTATGGCCTCCTATGATGAGAGTGGACAGCAGAGTACCAATATGTAATAAGGTGAGTTTAGTTTTATGTCCTGGGAACAATCTGCTTTAGCCTTATGCTTCAAGTCTTTAAACGGCTCCTGTTTTAAGTAATTGCAAATGATAGCTGGCAAGTTTCGGTGAAAAGCGCAGCAACCAATGGGCTTCGCTGTAATGCTCTCATCTCCCCTTCAGTGTCCAGTACTGGTACAGTAAAGTTCAGGAACTTTAGTGTTAGTGAGGGTGCCATGTAAAACAAATGTTTCTTCACTTACGTTGAACTTGGCAGGATCTCTTCCCAGCAAGACTAACTTGTGATTGTGACCAGTGGGGCTTCAGAGCTGGTAACACAGGAGACAGTTCTGAGGTTTAAGTGTCTCTTGGAAGGTAAGACATTTTGTGCTTTAATAGAACCCTTTTTATTTAGAAATTAACATATTGAAATAGTTGCAGAGAGCAGGTAGAGTCCATGGATATTATTCAAGATCTTTTAAAAAAATACAAAGGAAGTAAAACATTAAATAATAGTGTATTAGGTAGAAAAGGCAGCCATAGCTCCAGGGACCCCCCCACTGCTGCTACGCATGCCTCTGTAGGGTAGTGTTTACACTGAATTTGACCGACATGTAGCCCATCAATATTGTACAATTAAAAGAGTGAGACTCCCTAGACTATGTCAAGAGGCTTCTTGCTATCTTGGCCATATATTCTAGGAAAATTATTTATCTTTTTAAAATTTTTTATTATGAATAAAGTCACATTTTCTATCTGTGTGTATCCTTATTCAAGGTCCCTTCCCCCTCCAGTCACTCTCTCTTCTTCACATCTCCCCATCTCCTCCCCAGCATGGACAGGAGGTCCCAATGTTCCAATGTCCCAATATTGCTCTGTTCAGCCTCCACTCCTGGCAGATTCAGTTTTCTCCCCCCAACATTGAGACTGAGTCAGGTGTTCCTCTAGGGGGAGTGAGATCCAAGGTGTCAGTCCAAGATGTTTCAGATCCCAAGCTGTTCAGTGTTTGTGGTTTGCAGCTTGGACATGCTTTGCTTTTTGCTTTTTTGTTTAGAGTCCACTAATGAGAGAGTACATCCCCTGCTAATCTTTCTGGGTTTGAGATACCTCGCTCAGGAGGATATTCTCCAAATCCATTCTTTTGCCTGCAATTTTTAGGATATCATTTTTTCTTACTGCTGAGTACATAGGTAGGTGCCCTTATATTAGGGGCATAAATATTCAGGATTGAAATCTCCTCTTGACCAATTTTTCCTGTGATGAATAAGTAATGACCATCTTGGTACCTTTTTATTGCTTTTAGTTTAAAGTCTACTTTGTTAGATACTAGGATGGCCACCCCAGCTTGTTTCTTAGGACGATTTGATTGGAAATCTTTTTCCAACCCTTTACTGTGAGCCTGTGTCTGTCTTTGAGGTTGAGGTATGTTTCTTGTATGCATCAGAAGGATGGTTTCTGTTTTTGTATCCATCTTGTTAGTGTGGTGTCTTTTTATAGGTAAGTTGAGTCCATTGCAATTAAGGGATATTAGTGACCACTGATTGATATTTCCTGTTATTTTTAGTGGTAGTTTGTATGTATTTCCTTTCTCTGGGCTATTCTTCTGTGGGATTACTGATTGTTTGTGGTTTCATGGGTGTATCTGGGATCCTTAGGTTGGAGTTTTCTCTCTAATACTTTCTGGAGGGCCAGATTGGTAGATAGGTATTGTTACAGTTTGGCTTTGTCATGAAATATCTTTTTTACTCCATCTATGGTGATTGATAATTTTGCTGGGTATAGTTGTCTAGGTTGACAGTCATGCTCTTTTAGTGTCTGTATAACTTCTAACCAAGCCCTTCTTGCTTTCATTGTTTCCATTGAATAGTCTGGTGTTATTCTGATGGGTCTACCTTTATAAGTAAGTTGGCCTTTTTCTTTTGCAGCTCTTAATTTTTTTCTTGTTCTGTATGTTTTGTGGCTTGATTATTATGTGGTGAGTAGACTTTTTTGGGGGGGTCATATCTATTTGGTGTTCTGTAAGCTTCTTGTATCTTTATAGGCATTTCCTTCTTCAAGTTAGGAAAGTTTTCTTCTATGATTTTATTGAATACATTATATGTGTCTTTGAGCTGGTATTCTTCTCCTTCTTCTATTCCTATTATTCTCAAGTTAGGTCTTTTCATGGTGTCTCAGATTTCCTGAACATTTTGTGTTATGGCTTTCTTGGTTTTAGTATTTTCTTTGACTGATGTATCTATTTCTGCTACTGAGTCTTCCACTTCAGAGATTTCCTCTTCCATCTCTTGGATTTTGTTGGTTATGCTTGTATCTGTAGTTCCAGCTCTTTTCTTCAGATTTTCTATTTCTATCTTTGTCTCATTTTGTGCCATTTTTATTGCTTCTATTTCACTTTTTAGTTCCTGGAATGTTTCTTTCATTTTTTGTTTTACCTTTTCTCTGTTTTCTTTCAAGGATTTGTTCATCTCTTCCAATATTTTGTCTGTATTTTCTTCTATTTCTTTAAGGGAATTTTTTGTATCTTCTTTGAAGGCTTCAATAATCTTCACAAAGGTGTTGTTGCTGTTGTTTCCTTCTGTTTCCTCTTCATTGCCCTGTTCAGGTCTTGTAGTTGTAGAACCACCAGTTTCTTCTGCAGTTGCCTTGTTGTTCTTTATATTATTATATCTATTTTTGCACTGGCGTTTGCCCATGGCTTCAGTGGTTCACAATTAGGCCTCTCCTAGTCAGATGTGGCAAGAGGGCTTGTGTGTTCCCTGTCTCCTCTGAGCAAGAGGTCTGCTGGATCTCTGACTCTGCTCTGGACAGGGGTCTGAATTTCGAAGCCTCAGTCCTTCTCTGATGATACACCTCTTTTAGGTGTGGCTGAAGGAGCCCCTCACAGCCAAACCCTAGTCCTGTCTGCTAAAGAGTGTCAGGATTAGGCTCTAAAAATTTACCCTGGTTATTCTGGGGAATTTAATTACTGTACCTCTTCTGATAATTAGTAGTAAATCCCTTCCTCCTGTTCTTTCTTTTGCATCCATTCAGATGAGGGAGTTGGTAACTACGTAACTGCAGCCACATAAGGTACCGTGAGTCACAAGCACTCATTAGACTACATGAAGCACTTGGGAAATTCTGTACCATCATATTCTATACAATCATAGAGCTAGGATAGAATAATATACTATTGTTTATGTTTTCAGCTGCTAAAGTAAACTATTTTACATATAGAATTCAATAACTAATAGATAATAGCACCATGTCTGGGATTGGAAATGTCCCGTTTACCCCTCTCTAGATTTTTCTTCCTCCTCTACTATTCTGAAACCTGGCTTCCATGGCACTTAAATGAGACATAACTGAGTACTTTTACCTCTGCTTCTTGCTGAGGACGGTACACCTCCTGTCTGGTAGTGGCAATGTCACTAAATCCTTTAGCTGGTAAAAAGGTTGAAAACTTCTGAGAAATGCAGGCTCTAGCCAAAGGAGACCTAGGGTAGTCTATGAACGGCTTAGTCCTATACACAAGATCTGCAGATACACATCCAAGGGTCGTAGTCTCCCTCTGTATCTTGTATTTAATCTAAGACTTAGAATTCATCTGAATTCCTAATAACAAGCACATCAATAAAGCAGTGAAGTATAACACTGTGCAGCATAGAAGTCTTAAACTGAAAACTTTAATTACATCTTTATTGTGAGTGTGTATGCATGTGTATATGTGTATACATTTACATGTGGAAGTCAGAGGACAATCTGAGGAAAGGGGTTCTCTTCTTCTACCATGTAAGTAGGTCCCCAGTGTCACATTCAGGTCATCGGGCTTAGTGGGCAGATTCTTTTCCTACTGAAACAGCTCATCAGTTCTTTTAGTTCTTAGATTTGAAGAATGTGCAGCAAGTAAGTGGAGTACATCAATCTCTTTGATGAGTTAATTCCATGTTTATATCTGCCCAGGAGAAATGCCCAGTCAGGTGCTATTTTCTCCATTTAAATCTTGAGGTACATATTAAAATGGCTATGGTAGTTTATATAGTCATAATCATCTTTGGGTTTTCTTTTTCCAACCTACTACTCTGAATACCTTTCGTCTTCTTACCAAGGGTGGTTCTAACTGGTGTAAGGTGATAGAACTTGTTGCAACCTACATTTGTATTTTCCCTAGGGCTGTTGATGTTGGCCACTTTTGCATATAATTATGGGATTTTGTACATCTTCTTTTAAGAAATGCCTTCTAGGTCATTTGCCCACATTAAATCACATTCACAGTTTTCTTTTTGATATACTGTTATTTAATTGTTTCACATATTTTGTAATGATTAACTCTTTTCTGAATATGTATTTTTAAAATATTTTTCCCGAATCTGTATCTCTTTCCCCTGTTTACTCTTTTCTTAGTTTTGTGAGAATTTTTCAGTCTCCTGAAATCCTGATGCCAGCTTTTTCTAAAATCTGATTTTTTTTTTATTAAATTAACTTTCTCCCCTGGAAATGGAAGCACATTTCTCAAGTAGCTCCTTGATAACATAGCCATGATTTTTGCCCACAATCAGAAGACTTCTTGGGACATTCCATTGGTATTTCCTGACTCTCAGGAAGGAAGGAGCACCTGAGAAGAGCACAGTAAATGGGTGAGCAGATTCACTTCAACATGTACATTCAGTAACATAGGCTCACTCACCTTTTAATTTTTATTCTCCATTCTTTCATCATCAATAAAAATTTCTTACTAGATTTTTTTATAGGTAAATACTGAGAATGGATCCTCTGCTTTGACAGAACTTCTGTAATTACCCCTGTACTGGTGGCCCCAGATCAATGTTAAATTACATGTCCAGAAATCTAACTACAGACCATACCACAGTGCTTTTTAATTTTCCCTAGAATTCCTTTCAAATAAGTAAAGGGATAACCATCACAGCCCTATTAATTTCCTTCCTTGGTGGGGGACTTTGCAAGCACTCCCTTCTCAACAGAACAGGGGATTCTTTATGGAATCAATTCTCAAGCTGATTGAATTCCTGGGGAAGAGGAAAGCAACTTGTACCTCCTCACTCCCATTATAAAACAGTTGCTCCCACAAGCAATTATTGGGATGCTCTTCCCCACTGAACATTTTTGCCGCACTATAAATGTAGTAGCTACCTAATTTTGTGGGCACCTAAAATTGCATGCCATTGCTCTTTAATTCTTAGTTGTGAAGCATACAGATTTATGGCTAGAACACATACAACATGGTTGACAGCAATTCTTGGTAATGAAAGAAGTAAAATATACCAGAAATTGGCTCTAAGTTCTAAATATCTACACACCACCAGAGTATCAGTCATTCATTTGTTGAGGAAAAGGTTTGAATTAAAACACACAGGAGACTTTGGCTTCTAAGTTCCTGTAATAGTTGTCCCTTGGAATGCCTTGATCCATCAGGCTCTTATTACTCTGAACAAACCCATTTCTCTCTTTCTGCCTATTTTATTCATTGTCTTTAGTCATCTCTATGTATTTATTTTGTGTTTTCCTTTTAGTCCCCATCTTTTCTCTTTATAACTTAAAATATATTTGGAAACAGGGGTGTGAAAAATGTTAGCTACTTTATGATGAGAATTATGCCTTTCTCCCATTCTTAGAAAATAGACCCAAAAATGTCCTTTAAAGAAAGCAAATGACCAGATATCCCTTACTTAGGTAGCATTTTCCTTCATAATGCTCTGTCAGTTCTTTGGCTTCTGGTTGTTGTTATTTTATTGCCCTAGGTTTCTCCTATAACATGTAATCACAATGGAACACCCACTCCCCGGCCCTGTTGCTATCCCTAGTGCCAGCATCTATGTTTGGCTAAAATAATAATTGTGGTTGTTGATACATGCCTATATGCCTAATATGCTAAATTAATTGTGTCAAAGTCTCAAAAGAAAACTGCTTTTGAGCAAATCATGCCTCAAGGGCATTGAGACTGTTTAAAATCCAAAGTAGTTTGAAAACACTTGCCGAACTCATATTAAATTGTCTCTAACATAATACAAAGCAGAAAATCAGGAAGAAAGAAAAAGTTCCTAAACAGGAGTGTCTATCAGACCTCTAAATAGTTCCCAGCTGTGCGGCATGTCGATGACTGGATAAACACACTTAGCAAGACTTGGACTGAAGAATTCTTCTGTGTATAGTTGTGCTTCTTATTTATGGTCAAAATTTTAGGGTCTCTTTTTCTTAATGACCATGCCCTCTTTCCTTATAGAAATGTATTATTAATTGGGGTTCTATAAATATACACTTTATGTATATAAAGTTGTGTTTTATTCAGAGCTCTTTTGGAAAGAAATGTTAAAAGGGAAAGATATACATGCAGCTTTTAAAAATTAAAGTTTGTGACTTGAGGGCTGGTTCTACTTTGTAATTTGGTTTAAATGAAAGAATTGACTCTTTAATTGAAGCAACAGAATTATACTTCTATATTTAACTGGTATTTTGAAACTATTGCTTTTTCATTAACTGAAACATTTTCCAAGGCCTTGTAAGGAAAAAAAAAATTCAAAAGACTAAAAGGATTTATGAGATCTCTGTTTTGGCGCCCCTTTCACATTAACACAAGTGTTCAAAATATGAATACATTTGTCATACAATCATGAGGACCAGAGTTCAGATCTCAGAACTCATGTACCAATACCTGTAACCCAATTCTCGAGGATTTGGAGACAGGATCACTGGTGTGGGCTGGCTTCCAGTGGAGCCAAGAAAATGGCTCCCAGGCTCAGAGAGAGAGAACTTTATCAAAGGAAAGGGTGGAGAGTAGGAGAGGATACTCAGTGTCTTCTGTGGGCCTTAGAGCACTTCTGCAGATGATCACAACTCACATTCATGTGCACACACACACACACACACACACACACACACACACACACCTAAATAAATAAATGTCTTTAAAATTGTAAATTACAATTCACTGGAAAAATTGTGTTTAAGTAAAATTTTTGCTTTTCCACATAAAATTATCCTGAAATAATTTATAAAAATAATCTATAAAATAATGTTTTATTGATCAGTATTTGGTAAAGTAAGAAGGATCCAGCAATACCACTACTGGGCATGTACCCTAAAGATGCACATTCACACTCCAAAGGCATTAGCTCAACTATGTTCATAGCAGCATTATTCATAATAGCAAGAACCTGGAAACAACCTAGATGCCTCTCAACTGAAGTATGGATTAACAAACTGTGGTACATCTACACAATGGAATACTACTCAGCAGTAAGAAAAAAATGATATCCTAAAATTTGCAGGCAAATGGACGGATTTGGAGAATAGCCTCCTGAGTGAGGTATCACAAACCCAGAAAGATAAGCAGGGGATGTACTCATTCATTAGTGGACTTTAAACAAAAAGCTAAGCATGTCCGGGCTGCAAACCACAATCACTGAACAGCTTGGGATCTGTAGCTCCTTGGAGCCCATTCCCTCCAGAAGAACACCTGACCTAGTCTTGATATTGGGGTGAGGAAAGCAGATCTGCCTGGAGTGAATGCTGAACTAAGCCACCTTGGGATCTTGGGACCTCCTGACCTTGCTGAGGAGGAGATAAAAAATGTGGAGAAGAGAGAGTGACTGGGAGGGGGAAGAAGGGGAAGGGAATTTGAACAAGGGGATACATGGATAAAAAATGACTTTATTAATAATAAATAATAAAAAAGAATAAAAATCATATGTTATGATGCTATCCAAAGCAGTGACACTAGTCAATGACTTCATTTTTGTAACTAAAGCATTAGCTTGGAAATTGTTACAAGCAAAAGTTGGAAATGGGATATAGTCTTGGGAAGTTATTTAGCTATATAATCACTTTAAATTGATCAACACAACTCTTGCTAAATATGAAAGACGTTTGAGATTAATAGCGTATTTGGGGCTGGGGAGATAGCCCATCTATAAGGTACTTGTCACGAAAGCATGAGATCCTGAGTTTAACTCCCAGAACCAGTGTAGCAAGTCAGGCACGGGGGTATAAAAACCAAGAGACAGGCTAACATGGAAAGGTCTCCAACCCTCAATAAATAGCTATAAGCAACTAAGGAATGCTGAGAACATAATAAATCATTTTTCCATGGGAAGAACTGCCAATTATTATCCAATACCATGTGACCAGACCTAAAATCGTAAATCATATGCATAAAAGTAATATATGGACTGAGCATGTTGTATTTATATATCTAGGAATATGTATGTATTTAGTTACGTATATATGAATATATTTAGGAATTTATATATTAATATATATTACATATATATAGTAAAAGATTATATATGTGGTGGCATATACCTGAAACCCCCAGAACTCCTACCCTGAGATGAAAGGCAGATAGAAAAGAATTAGTACTAATCTTGCTAGTGTCCTTTTCTTCTTCAAACAGTAATTTTATATTTCCTTCTGCCAAATTTGCTCTCTTTTCATTGTAGCTCTCCATAAGAGTGATTACTAAAAACCATATAACAGAGTCAATTTTAGGCTGTTTTGAAAATGTTCTCTGGCAAAGAAAAAAGTCTATTACTTTTTAATTTAGCCTCAGGAAATTTCTTAGGGCAAGAACAGAGAGCAGCCACATTCTTTGCCAAAATATCACATGATAGGTTTCTACCACAATTGTTACTATCAGTCCTCTCTGAAACCCGGTGAGCTCCACTTCCATAGTCCGCATAAGTCTCAGCTCTAGTGTCTTTCAAACTCCTTCTGAGGTGGCTTATTAGCTCTAGACAGAGTCTAAATTCTAGCATGGTCAGGTCCATCACACCAATACTTCTTACCCGATACCAATTTCTATATTGAGTATTTTCTATTGCTGTGAGAAAACATCATAACTAAGGCAACATATTAACATAGTTCGAAGAAAGATCTTACTTGAGGCTCATGGTTCCAGAGGGATAAGAGTTCATCCCTATCATGGTAGGGAAGTGTGGCAGCAGGCAGGCATAGTGAGTGGTGATAGATGTTAAGGGCTGAGGGCTCGTGCCTTTAACATCAAACAGGAAGTAGAGTGTACTTACTAGAAAGAATACAGGAATTTTTAAACCTTGAAGTCCACCCCCAGTTAATACTTCCTCCACCAATGCAAACCTAAACCTATGAAAGCAATGTCATCACCTGGGGACCAAATACTCAGATACCTAAGAACATGAAGGGTATATCATTCAAACATCACACAATGCTGTTGTATTTTAATTTATTTAATATTTGATAATTTATGATGCTGCTTAGTCACTGAAATGTTTTATAAATACTCTAGCAACATTGCTACAGAAATGTTTTAAATTTATGATAGATTAGGTAGAGATATGATGTTAATTAAGAAAATGGTTAAGAGATCCATAGTGGTGGCTCATTTCCCATGCCAAGAAGAAAACAAAGCTCAGGGAATATTATTACCCAAACGTCCAAAGCTGAAAAGCAAGAAAGTCAGATTTGGGGTTATGTTTTCTCAATCTCAGTCTACATCTTTCTTTCCCTAGCTGGATTCCACTGTGCCTCCATGACACCAATGCCGGATGGCCAAAGATTTAAGTGACTACTTTAGCCCTCAGCAAAGGTAGGATGCTCAGAATACAACTGTTTCTAGGTTCCTTTTAATTAACAAGGCAGTTGTAAATGTAGACCAAGGATGTGCCTTGTGCTATATAGATTGCATCCAAAGCTGCTTAAGTAATTGAGTGGTTATGGCAATCTTCCTAAATCATTGCAAATTATTAGGCAGCATGTGGTACAGTTGGAACCAAAAGGGCTCAGGTGTAATAAATGATTGTCCTTTGAGAGAGTCATTTCTGAATAATAGGCCCACGATTCATTAGGGAAATGTGAGAAGCTCCAACTGTAGAAATTAAGCACACTGAAATATGGTATAGTCACAAAATGACTTGATTCTTGTATGAATTACAACTTGCAATAAAGCTTCCTAGGAAACTACCAAAACAGTGCAAAATACCAGGACTGTTCTTCTGTGCCTCATCTACATTTTTATAAAAGTAGCAGGGTTTTTTTTTTTCAGGAAGCATTTCAAATTTTCATTTTAAATGTATTTGTTTACAGTTTTCTTGTTTGCATTAAATACTTTTAAATTAGAAATTCTAAAAACCTCAAAGGACTACTGAGGAGATAGAGTACTATTAAAGATTTAGAGAAATATGACAAAATAAAATACTGAAATTCCAGGAACATTATTTGAAAAGCATAAAAATAAACAACAAATTATAATTTGTAATTATCATACTAAAAATAATGAATCAAAGGTGTGACTATCTTGGATATTAGCTTGAATATTAGTTTTTCTGTATAGAGCTGCTCTGAAGCCTCTTGGGTGTATCTTCCAACATGTGACTGTATTTCCTTTGCTTTTCTTGAACACACATACGTTAGGTCAGTGTTCTCTCAGTTTTTCTCCCCCCACACCCCTTTTTTTTTAACTGCATACTAATTCATTAAAAACCCTGACTCCTGAGTAAACTATTATAAATTAATATACTGAAAATTCAAACTGTAGATTTGTTTGCTATCATTTTGTAATTTTACTATTGGTAAGTGAATAACATTCTAAATGATTTTTACTAACATTTGTTGGGCATGAAGCCACAGTACAATTTCAGTGAATTACAAAATGGATAATTTTCACTTCCAAAAGCAGAGATAGTCAATATCCTATCTTCAATGCCCATATTAAGAAAACACTAACCTTAAAATCCAAAGGTCATGATTAAATATTCAGCTGGTGTAAACATGTAAATATTTTTGCATAGACTCGATTACTTTGATTTGCTTTCGAATTAGTCACACTGGAGTCCAGTATTTCAACTCCCTCCCTTCCTCTCCTCTCCTTTTTTTCTTTAGTTTGTTTGAAACAGGGTCTCACTATATAACCCTAGCTGGCTTGGCCCTCACTTTGTAGGTCAGGCCGACCTTGAACTCATAGACATCTACCTATCTTGGCCTCCTCAATGCTCATATTAAATGCCCTGTACCAACATGTTCAACTTATTTCTCCATTCCATCAATAATGTCTCATCCACGATATGCCTATATGAAAAAAACAGGAAACTATTTAAACTCCTCTGGAAAAAAAGATGCCAGAAAGGGGCATGAGCCAAGTACATCCCTGCTTGAAACCCTTAGTGCACCAGGCCAGGACAAAGTAAGTTTTCTCTCCTTTTTGAAATATGCATTATTCTGTGTCTCTGTAGACCAGGTTGGCCTCAATCTCAGAGATCTGCCTGCTTCTGCCTCCCAAGTACTGGGATTAAAGGTGTGCACCACTACAGCCCACTGTTGTAGAATTCTTTTATCAGCGGGGGAATCATTGGACGTTCTCCTTGATTGCCATGGTGACCACTTTGTAGCTGTTGAAATGAGGGGCTCATTACAACTCTTTTTCAGTCCACTTGCTTGTCTCTCAGAATTTCAGTTCTCTGGTCATGTAAGCCCTAAGTGTGACTACAGTAAAACCATATAGGAAAAAAGAGTTTAATTGTTACGAGAAACTTTGGGAATGAAATAAGAAAATATTTCAATATGTCTTAATTGTTCCACAGGTAATCATTTAATGAACTAAAGGGGAGAAACTACTGAATCATTAGTTAATAATGTTTGGCTTTGCCTACACTTATATTATACCACAAAACAAAAGGCCACCAACTGCAGAAACCTTTGCTTCTTACCCCCAAGCCTTCTTCTTTTTTTTATACTCATCTATCTTTCTTTTTTAATTTTTTATTTTTATAAAATAAAGTCTCATTTTTTTATCCATGTATCCCCTTGCTCCTACTTCCTTTCCCCTCTCGACCCCTCCCGGTCAGTCTTCAGCCTCCCTCCTCCCCACTCCCCAATCCCCTCCCCAGAAAGGGCAAGAGGTCCCCAGGTGGATCAGCTCAGCATCCATTCCAGGAAAATCCGATTTCCTCATCCTAATATCAAGACTGGGTTCGGTATTCCTCTGGAGGGAATTGGCTCCAAGGTGCCAGTCCATGCACAGAAACACAGTCTGAACCCTCCCCTTGAGCCTCCAGTGGAAAGTTGCTTATCCTTGGAGGGCTTGGTTACTTTATCAGACGGTTTCTAGGTGGCTGTTCTTGACTCAGGGAGCTCCCCCGAGCTCCAACCAGCCATCACTGTGAAAATTTTCCTCATAGTCCCTATCCCCTTGCTCATGTAGAGTCTCTTCCCCTGCTATCAGCTGGAGCAGAAACTCAGCCCAATGCTCAGTCACGTTCAGAAGACAGCATTTTATATAGTGCTATCCTTCTCCTCCCCTCTCTTACATGTTGTGTGCCCACACTTCTATGACATTTCCTAAACCTTGTAAGGCAGGGTTGATATGAATGTCCCATTCGGGGCTGAGCACTCAAGAGTCACTTGTTATTAGTTTGACCACTTATGAGTCTCTGCATTATCTGTTCCTCACTGCAAAAAGAAGCTTCTCTGACCCAAGGCTGAGAGAAACATTAATCTATGAATATAAATAGTATTTTGAAGATTAATTTGGAAATAAAACAATTGTAGTTTCCCCTATAAAACCTATGAACTTCCCAGCCATGGGCTTTTGACCAGGTTACAATACTCATCATGAGTTTCTTTCTCTGAAACAGGTCTCAAATGCAATCAGAAAATGGTTAATTACCTTCATAACAATGCCATAAATACATCAGTAGGAATATGTTGTCTAGCAAGTCATTAGTGGTCATGCAGGTTTCATTGCTAGCAGTCGTTGACTTTTCTCTTCCAGTGGCCTGGATAGCACCTTCTAGCAATATGAAAACTAACCAACAAAAAGGAAGTTTCCTCAGATACAGCTTAATTTTTCTATGTTCTGAAATTGAAGTTGTATTTTCAGTAACAGGATACTGCATAGATATATGAAAAACTACCAAGAGTAATAGAAATAATTTATTTTGTTTAGAGATACTTTGAGGACTCCATGACCAACATTACATTGAGGTATCTCATGTTTGGCATTAAAACTATTATTTAATAGTCCATTTCTTTTTCTGGGAGAAGTGTGGTCCATCCATTAATGGTCCCTTTTTTCAAATTTATATGTTAGTTAATACAAATCAATTAAACTAATTATTTGACATATCAGCTGTAAAGTTATCATTGTAACATTCCTAGTGAAAGAAAACACTCAGTGATACAAAGATTATGTTTATCATACAAAGTAGATCAACAATTCATTGGTTCCATTCATTACATAATAACTACCAAGCTTTGTATTTGCCTTTTGTTAAAAGTCACTCAAGGGCATGTCCAAGCTGCAAACCACAACCCCTGAACAGCTTTGGATCTGAAACACCTTGGAGTGGCACCTTGGATCCCACTCCCTCTAGAGAAACACCTGACTCAGTCTTGATGTTGGGGGAAGAAAAGTGGATCTGCCAGGACTGAATGCTGAACTGAGCAATATTGTGTCCTTGGGACCTCCTGTCCATGCTGGGGAGGAGATGGGTAGATGTGGAGAAGAGAGAGTGACCGGAGGAGGTGGGAAGGGGAAGGGACCTTGAATAAGGATATACACGGATAGAAAATGTGACTTTATTCATAATAAAAAAAAGAAACTTGGAAAAAAAAGAACCTAGAAACAACCTAGATGCCCCTCAACTGAGGAATGGATTAACAACCTGTTGTACATCTACACAATGGAGTACTACTCAGCAGTAAGAAAAAATGATATTCTATAATTTGCAGGCAAATGGATGGACATGGAGAATATCCTCCTGAGTGAGGTTTCACAATCCCAGAAAGATAAGCAGAGGATGTACTCACCCATTACTGGGCTTTAAACAAAAAACAAAGCATGTCCAAGCTGCAAACCACAAATACTGAACAGTTTGGGATCTGAAGCACCTTGAACTTGAAGTGGCACTTTGGAGCCCATTCCCTCCAGAGGAACACCTTAACTCAGTCTTGATGTAGGGATGAGGAAAGTGGATTTGCCTGGAGTGGATGCTGAACTAAACCACCTTGGCACCTTGGGACCTCCTGTCCTTGCAGGGGAGGAGATAAGGGGATAGAGAGAAGAGTGACTTGTAGGGGCAGGAGGGGAAGGGCATTTGAACAAGGGGATACATGAATAAAAATGAGACTTTATTAATAATAAAAAATGAGAAAAAAATCACTCAAGGGCAAACCCAGTGAAGGCATCTTACTTCTGAGCTAAAGCTAAGTTAAATAGTGTGGGATTCCATGAACTTAGAATCCGTAGTGTATCCACAGTTCTGTGTGCTACGGTAGGCTTGTAGAGGTCTTCAGGGCCATGATGAAAATCTGAACGCTCCTCAAGGCACAGTGAGTACATGGAGGTTCTCAAGTCAGGGGTGACACAATCAGCCTGGCTTGCAGGATGAGTCTTAGTTCTTTCTATACACACACACAATTAATTTTGCCTTTTTAAAAACATATTTTCTGCTAGCTAATTACATAATTTTAATTGTATAACATGTCAGCCTACTGAGGATAGTGTGGAAAGGGGCTAGCCTCTGCTGATGGGCTATCTAAAAGGGTGGTCTGAATGAAACAAAGTTAAAACAAAATATGGCATCATTCTTCTTCATTATTCATGATGATGACATCATTATTCATGACAATAAGCAATAGGATAGGAGGAATGTGAAAAATTTGTAAGAGTGTTTATTAGCATATAATTCACATCTAATAAAATTCTCCTTGATAAAAATATAAATAACATTTAGTTCATTTAGTTATCTATCTTTTCATGACTATACACTCATTGTATCTATTTCAAATATTTTCATGAACCTTCAAAGAAACCCTAAGCCTATTAACAATTTTCCATTTCTCTTCTAGGCTTTGATTAACAATTAATTTTCTACATTTAGGCTTTATAAATACATTAAATATTTCATAAAATGAAATAATGTAGTATACATATTTTTATGTTTGGTTTCTCTTTTGGTGTCCAGACTTTACATGAATCACCACTTCATTTGTTTTTGTCATATTCTATAATGGGAGATTATGTTTTATATATACATTCATCAGAAGGTAGACACTTGGATTCTTTCTGCTAACTGACAAGTATTTTCAATGTTTTTGTAATAGACTGCTGGTCAAATGGTAATTCTATGTTTAACATAACTCCCAATCTGTTTTCCACAATGGCTGTATCATTTACATTCTCAATAGGTACATATGAGGATTTTAGTATTTGCAATCTTGGTATCACCTACCACTATTCCAACTTCTGTTTTAAAACCATCGTGCTATGAAATGGTACACCATATGCTGTGAAATAACTCAGCTGAGCACTGGAAACATGATTGAAAGTAACAGAGATTAAGAAAGATAGACATGAGTAACATAACGCTGGGATCAGACACACACTGTGTACTAAAATGGAGACTCGGGAGTGCTATATTATTTATTATACCCAGAGTGCTTATTACACACGTGAAAAACAAAGGGTTGGTTAGCTAATCTTAGTAGGGAATTTGAGCAGGTGGCCGCATAATCATGAAGTCTCCTTGTGCAAGGAAACTGTGGTCAGAGCCTTGTACACTGCTAAAGGTCAGCTGCTACACCAACATCCTGCTTCAGCAAACATCCTAGCCTCAGATGGGGAGGAGGTTGTACCATTCACTTAGCCCTGAGACTTCTTGTACATGGCTTTGCTTATATCTTGAATGCACAGTCACATAGGACTGCATTCTTTCCCTACAAGCATAGTACTGACTTGTGTTTCTCTGAAAGCCAATGACATTATCTTCTAATATGCTTGTTAGCTACGTGTATGCATTTTCCTTAGAGAAATTACCTTCTTCCCTTTTCCTATGTTATTTTAAAAATCACTTTACATTTTAGACATTAGACACCTATATCAGATAGATGATTTGAAAATTTTTCTCAGATTCTTTTCTGTCTTTTTATTTTCCTGATATTTTCTTTGGAGCATGAATATTTTCAATTGTTAGAATCTAACTTACCTATTTTTTTTCCATTATGTGTTTCTGCTGTTCTTTATAAAAAAGTATTGCTTATTCCAAGATCATGGAGACAAATACTTACATTTGACTCAAATGGTCTTACAATTTTAGTTGTTATATTTATATATTCGATTTAAGTTAGTTTTGTATATGATATCAAGGAGTATGATAGTTATATTTTTATATAATTGTGAATGCAGTTGCCCTACCATCTTGTTCCCATATCTGTGCCATATTTTATCGCTACAGTCTAATACGCTCAGTGGAGAATGCCCCTCTCTATCACTACTCTCCACTAGGAGGAAAATAATATCCTAAAAGGTACAGTATGGCTTGTCAACTTGACTTGATTGCAGGCAATGAAGGAATGAGGAAATGATAGACAATGAAGAAATGACACACTTGTACTGAAAAGCTGGAGTCAGTTGGGTTATTTGTACTCTGATGGAGTGTTACCAACTACCAAAGGAACCTGAATCTCAGTACATTTGTTACATACATTACAGGGTTAGCTAGGTGTCTGTGAGTGAGCAGTATCAGGCTGTAAATATCAGGAGGGGGGAGGTGCAATTGCTAGTTTTATACACATTGGTAAGTCTTTCTTAAACTCTTGTGCTTGTAGGAAAAGAAGTCTCTGCTTTTCCAAGCCTGACCCAGAGAAAAGCCTTTGCCAATTCCCCAGTGTCTAAAGCATTGCTCCATACCCATGTCAACAACATGCATTCACTCAAGGCCTTCTTAGTTACCCTAACGCATGCAGCATCAACGAAAGCAGATTTTCATCCTTCCCAAATGTCTGGGCTTCTGACTTCCTACCCCAAAATATTCTGTTTTGCTTTGTTTTGTTTTGTTTTTTTCTTACAGCAACAGAATAAAAATTTGTTTGTAGTTGTTGAAACTTCACAGAAACCAGAGTAGTCATTAGATTCCAACGAAAGAACAATCTGGAAAGAAAGGAACAAAGTTATATGTGGTTCATAGTTTCAGCCTCATTGCTGCATCTGAGCCTGGTGCCAAGTACAAATCAGAATGCTTCCCCTTCATGGCCTGGTTTTTATACAAGTTGATTTATTTATAAAACAGCATATAAATCTTTATCATTTAAACTAATTTGGGTATTTCCAAAGCCAGAAATTTTTCTCCTTATAGAAGTGGACAGGTAGGCCAGAAGAGGTGTTAGATACCCTGGAGATGGAGTCATCTGCTAAGTCATCTGCTATAGAGTCCAGTAATCATAGTCTAGTCCTCTGGAAGAGCAACAGATGCACTCATCCAATGACCCATCTTGCCAGCCTGAAATTACTCACTCTTAATAAAGGAGATATTCCAAATGTCTTCCCTGACACTGAGGACAGACTGAGTGTTCAAACTATGATTCCCATGGCATAGGGCTTGCAGGAAGACACTCTAGCTATATACTCTTATGCTCACTGATTGTTTCTGCTAGGCATTTAGATGCTTAGGACAGCCTCATTTTTCTGATTGCACTTGTACCAAAGCTCTTCGTCCTTTGAAAGCTGAACAAATATTCACCTGATACTAAACAGGCAGTACCTCTGATTTCACTACAGGACTAAGGGCTCATTTATACATATCACTTTTTAAGAGCTACTAACTCTGCATTCATTACTTTAACTAAGAGATTATAAAAAATATATTGATTTCCTAAAAAATAACACTTACAATAAAAATGAATAGAAATACGTTTTGCTTCTAAACTTTTATGGAAAAAATTCATTTCTAAGGGAATATGAAATTTTGAATAATCCACTATCAATGGAAATGAATAAAATCACAATAAACAGTTTAACAAGAAGCATAAACCTAACAACTTCTAAAGACAATAAAGCAAAACCATTGTGTGAAGGGGTTTATGTATTTTTAACATAACATTAGCTTCAATGTTCTTTAAACTACACAAATATTCACAAATGTAGTTTATTTTCTCCCTTGAAAAAGAGAAAATTGTTGGAGGTAATATGTTAATTTAAGTGCATTTTATCTTGGGTCTGAGTAATGTTGCATAGTCATAAAGGGAAATATTTCCGATTGCTTTCTATGCTAAATTGATAATAACTTTAGGGCAATCATTGCTATTACTTAAATACGAATTTTAATTTCCTACTTGAAAAAGACATTAAAACATATCCTGACAGTCTAATGCCATTGGAAACCAAATATCAAATAAGATCACAGCACTATACTTCTATGGGAAATGTTAGTGAAAAAATACACTAGAGTGTTTACTTCAGAGAAAGTGTTCTGGGAGTGTCAGTCCTGGCCCTCTCTGGTCAGTCATTCCTGCATGTAAACCTGATGTGTTCCACCAATTTGGTACAGATGCAAAGAAATTTGATCCTGAACTAAAACAGTTATTTTTCTGGGCTTTTGAAAAATTACATAGAAAGGAGAAAAGCAATACTGTCCATTAGTTAAAATATTAAGATTTTTAAATGATTTAAATATTTTTCCCACACAATTGCTCTAATTTTTTGTGACATAGTCAAGCTAAGCAGAAAGAAGAACATGCCTTCACCAGTACCCAATCAGTAGAATTCTGGCCGTGTGACATCCCAGTGGCAGTTTTGATCCCAGTGCACAAATCCTCGTGGAACTCACAAAAAAGGCCAGATGTTGCTACTAGAAGGTTCCAGGGCTTGGCATCTGGGGTCTTGGCAAGCCTAGGAGCTAGCTGTGGCTATTGTTCCTATTCCTAAAATAGGAAATAAAAGAAAAGTTCATAGCAGTGATTCCAAATGATTTGCAAAAGATAGATAATGACAAGTAATTCAGAGTACCACTAGATTATTGGTGAGCTATTAGGTATCTATATTGGCAAGAATAAAATAGACGCTAGGAGTTTCAAGTCTTCACATGATCATTTTTCGTGATACAAAAGCACATCCCAAGATGCCTGAAGCAATGACATGATTTCCCAGTGCAGGAGAGCATGCTTTCTGCAGCAGCTAATGAGGGGAAGGCACTAACTCACTGTCCTCAATTTTACACCTTTAAAGAACTTTGAACTATGTTTGCTCCATTTCTAGGAAATTAGGACTTAAGATGCAGAATTATTAACAGGGCCTTTGGAATATGAAAATGGACTGATTCCTGCATCTGATTTTTATAAATGTATTGTTTTCCTTAGTACTATAAGTTGTAAATTAGATCAAGTCCTGAAAAGTAGCACAGCTGTAAACAAAATCTTGACACTGTCACTTAAATTCAGTGTGTCACTGAATTATTCAAAGAAATAAATCACATATCTAGCCAGGTTGATTCATAAGAATTAAATGTTTAAATTTTGACCTAAGATGCTAACAATTAAGGATGCTACATTTTTCCTTAATATTGAAGTCATTTAAAATATTTAATAAAACAGAAAATTCTTGTATTATTTAAAGGAAAGAAGATGCTATAATCAGTAGGGCTCCAACTTGAGAAAAAAATAGATAACTGTCAATACTACAAAAGTTATGGCAGTAATTTTTCTGTCTAGATAGTGGATTATGATAATTTTTATTATTTTCTACATTTCTTAGCATTTTGAATCATTTAAAAGTATTATGTAATAAGTTTTATAAAATGTTTTGCAAATTTAATTTAAAAAATGATTTGTTATGATATCATAATGGCTTGGAAATTTGGTGACAAAGTACAATTTTTGTAAACAGGGAGGAGACACTGTGAATCCTCTAGTGATTCTCCAGATTGCCACCTAAATCTCAGTTTCACTGCTTTATGTTTACTGAAGACCTGACAATAAATTCAAAGAGGAGTTATGATAGGAAATAATTTGTGGGAAATCTATTTTTAAGCTAAATGTCATCTTAGGCATATTTTTCACAGGACTGCACATAGGATCAATTTCAATGTGGGTTATCATTTAATAATGAAAATGACTTCTCCCTGTAAGACTGGTCATTCCCATATCCTTGACTTTAAGTTATATCACTTGTGTTTTCCTTCCCAGGATCGTTAGTTATAAGGTCACTCTTCCTTTACAATTAGCACTAAAAATTAGTGACTGCCTCCTTATTGTACTTGTTTTATGCTTATAGATTTTCAGAATTGCTTATTGTGTATTTGCAATTTATTGCTCTTTATTGACTCTCTAGTGCATTTGTCACCTTGTTAATATATTAGATTACATGTATATATTTCCAAAAACACACATGAAATTTTAATATTTTAAATATTTAATGTGGATATCTACCTGTGTTCATATAAATTTTATATTTAGGTATACACATAAAGCTCCGAAAGTGTTCTTCAACAGCTGGATTAGTTACTTCGTGTAGTTGGGGTTTAAATTTTATAAACCAGATTTTTAAAACTCCCAACCAAATTTATCAACTCTGCTAGATACGCTCTTAGAAACAGCCCTGAGAAGTGAGGTAGAAGTGAGGTAGAAAGAGGAGTGTATTAAATTCCATCCTCTCTCTTTCTGAGGATGTCAATGTGAGCTCAGCTGGGCCACAGGTCCACAGCCCAGCCCTGGGCAGAAGCAGCGAATTCAGCCATGACTACAGCACAGGCTGATCATTCTCCTGATGAAATTACACTGATCTAATTTGCACGCTGTGAAGACATTTGGCACTGGCTGGATCAGAGCCTTGACATCTTCATTGGAACTAAAAGTACACTAAGAACTGACATTACATTTTACATTCTTTTCTGCCAGGCTGCAGCATTTCATCCTCTTTAAAGGCATTATTTCAAGAACATTTAATTTGGCTTTGGTGTGCCTGCCATTTCGCTGGGTGGAACACACTATGCCAGCAAAGCTCAGCTGTAATAAAGTTTGGCACCAACAGCCCACCATATACCTGCACCACCCTGTGCAATTTAATTGGCATTCAGCGGGTTGATAAATGGATCGGCTTAATGAGACAATATACTTGACATATGCAGGACTCTCCTGAGGAATACTATTCTTTTTTTTTTTTTCACTTTACACATCAACATGTTACAGATACCGACACAGTCACCCCTAGCAGTTGTGTTGTCGCCAATGGATGCCTTCCACTGGCTGACCAATAACACGGACTTCCCACAGGCTACTTCCATACTCCCTCAGCAACAGCCAGAGCTTGGTTTTAAAATCTCACTGTCTTTTATATTTTTCCAGATACAAGGGATGAGATGGCCTCTATGCTTCATTTACATACATCTGTATTTTCCCACAAGCATCAAATCACTTGTGTTTGAAACAAGATCCATTTTACCTGCTGTGTAAATGGATAAAATCCAAAGTAATAGTGAATTCTAGGTTTAAGAACTGGCATACAAAATTGATCAAGGAAGTCAGTGCTGTTGTATCTTCAGAAATGCTGGTTTCAACAATGAATTAATTAAAACAACAAAGAGACACCATTTTTCACTACTCAGATTAGCAAAGATAAAAAAGAAACAGAATGCTGAGTGTTGGCAAGGGATGGCAGGAACCAGGTCTGTATACTCTGCTGGTGGGACCCTAAATTAATACAACTCTTCTGCAAGGCAATTGGCAATATGTATCAAAAACCTCAAAATGGGCACAGCCTTCCTCTAGATACTCTGACTTCAGAAAATACTCCCCAAGGATATAATAATGCACAAAATATATATAGTCCATGCTGATCATATCATTGACTATAACAGAAAAATATTTCAAACAATCAAATGTCTAACAAAAATAATGCCTAAAGATACAGAATGTGTAAATTTTAGAATAGCATACAGTAATTAAAATAATAGTATAGACATTTGTCATGAAAAAATGGTATTAGTGTCTTTATGTGGGAAAATTATAAGACACTAGGTTCATTGTTCATTATTTTTGTGAGAAAATCACATATAAAAAGCCAAAGGACAAATGTTAAAATTGAATCACTTAATATTTAACATTAATTTAAATATTAGTTAACATAACAATAGTGTTTGCCCATAATAATATTTTTCTTATTTGTATTTTTAATTAGAGGTGTTAAAGAATTGTATTAATGACGTTTTAAAATTCTAAGGGCATTTCTTTCTGTTCACATTGTAGTTTCTGAAAGTCCTCTACTCTTCTGCAAGTCATGTCATGTCTTGCAATTAAATTCTTTGAATGATTCTAGGCCATTTAAGTGTTCCATTGAACAGCTGTTCACAAAGAAAATACAATTTAGACAAGAAAAGTTTCTTTCTGCTTCCACGGTCTTGGGATTTGTTAGTAATATTTTATTAACAGTAAAAGGCTGTTTTTAGATTTTCTAAGGCTTCATAGGAACTCCTGTAGCCCACAGGAGCCCTGGTTCAAGTTTGGTTATACTAGTCATCAAAGGATGAAGTTAAAGGAGAAACCAGGCTAAGGATGACAAAGTGCCTCATAGTGACCTCCAGGGGAATTCTGGGGCTTGGTTGGCCTTCTCACCCAGACAGGATGCTGCGCCAGGTGAACCTCAGCCAGGGAAGCTGCTGTTCCCTGCTTTCCTTGCTGCTTCAATGACCAATGCACCTTGACATTCTTGCCTCTGGCACTGGTCCTGAGTGCCTAGGGGTGGGGAGGACTCCCATCAGCCACCGCTTTTCCTTTCTACTGGGTGCCAGTTTGATGCTCTCCGTTCGGTTCCAAAGGAAACTCCAACACGCAAATAAGCCCAAGGAAATGAAAAAATGAAACGGTGTGTGACAGTTTCTAATTACTGCATAAAAACAACATATGGAAACTTCATTGTCCATTTCATCCCTCGATGTGTCCCATCAAGGCAGATCGCTTTTATCCCATCATTCTCGCGAGCATTTGGACCTGATTTACTTCAAACAGGAGACTTTGTTTTGTAAATGTTAATGGAAAGGTGGCATTTCTTTTCAAATATAATTTGGTCATCTTGATCATTGGGAGATTTTTTTTATAATCCTCTAGTTATAGTTTCCCATTTGTATTTTCATTACCATCGTCTAATTGTAACCCCTAGAGCTGTTCACAACCTGGATTGAAACTGTCCATTCTTCAAAAGTTTAAATGAACTATCACTAAGTGTCTCCTAGAATGCTCCCGCGGGTCCCTAATCACCTATTAAAGGAGGCAGGAGGATTTAGGCAGCCTGCTGGAGTCAGCTCAGTTCAAAGTGTCCTGAGGCATATGAGTAAGAGGGAAAAAAATAGAAAAGCCAAAGACAATGCTTATTAATCTAAAAGACAACAGCAGCATAAGAAAACAAGTAAATTAAAACAATGAGTTGAGGTAAAAAGGCTGCCTTGAAGGTAGGGAAACAGGAAGACTAGCCCTTGTTTTGCCTGGACCCTACCTGTGTGGGAAGAGCAAGCTTTGTTGTTTGCATCCTCTGGCTTAAATGGGAAGAAGGCAATCTCTCCATTCTAACCCACCTTTTCTCTCTCCTATGCCCTTACACCGCATGGAATGATGGAAGCACCCTTGTTTTCCTTATGGGGCAAGGCACTGCTCTGCAAAGGATGCTGCGATTTTAAACACTAACCTTGGAGTAAACTCTAAAAGTGCTGGAAACACCAAAGAATCCAGACATCCATCAAACACCCATTTGCTAAAAGCAAAAACTTCCAGTTTTTCCTCTCTTCCCCGCTGGCCACAGAAGCAGTCAGCTAATGAATCAGAAAAAAGCTGGTTACCAGATGTCCTGGCTTATTAACACGCACATCGCATTCTGTAATGGCATTCACCAAGCAAGCTGTGTGGAACCTAGACATGGCAGAAGCAAAATTCTCTGTGTGTGTGTGTGTGTGTGTGTGTGTGTGTGTGTGTGTGTGTGTGTGTGTTTACTGAGGCATTCAAGCCTCTGTGAACACATTCTATGGGAGGGGCATGTAGATGTTGACTTACTCACAGAGCCCCTCTTCAAGGTCACCGCCTCTCTCTGTCCTCTCCTTGAATCTGAGCAGAATGGCTGACACTGGCTTTTGAACGTTAAGAAGACCGATAATAAACTTAAGGACGATGCAAAGGAGAAGCCCATTCGCTTTGATTGGTTTTCACCACAGCTAATTTTAAAGCCACCCATTGTTCAACTCTGCAGTCTAATTTTATGTTAATATCCTGAAAGTTGTCAAGTCTTGGCAAAACCTATGCATAAATTACATAGCAAGTGGCTCACAGGAGGGGAAAAGTAATGACTGTCATGGTTAGCCAAACCCATTAATAGTCTGACAAGCAATAACCTAGGAGTTCTGGTCAACTGCTATAGACATCTGGGAAACTTTTCACAGTTGCTATCTTTTCTTTTTCTGTTTTGTTTTTCAGGGGGATGGTTAGGAGAGGTTTTCTTTGTAAAATAAAGTCGACCGATCTTTATCAGCTTGCCAAGGTTGCACTTGTCTTTCTTCTTGGTTGACCATTGCCCTCCTTTTCATAAAGCCACTATTTTCTTTGAAGAAATGTCACATTTGGGTTGATGGGGATTGATAGTCTTCAGAAAATGGCATGTGGCTCCTCAAACAAGAAAAAAACAGTAAGATATTTTCATCTCTAGTTCAGTTCCGAGTTGCGGTCCCTCTAAGCTTGGTAGGTATGGAGAGACTTGAAACCTCGCTTCAAAGCTGCACCCGTGGTCTTTAGATCAAGTTCTTATCATGCCTGTCCCTACCTCTGGTATGCTACTCTATCTGAGTAGAGGCTACTCATCTTCCCTCTCCACTTTCTTCCCTCTTCCATGCTTCCCTTATTTCTCTGTGATAAGGAATTCAGAATAAAATAAGTGAATCAATCTGACTGACCAGTTTCTGGGCTCCCATGGTTAAAATATTTTGAGTCTCATTGTTACGTATATGTTTACATAAACCAGACACACATGCATAATCTATTTCTCATTTTCCCTGAAAATACCACAAGTAGAATCAGCTGGGTTTCCAGCAATACCTAGAATAATCACTGGGTATGAATGGTAGATGTGAGTGGATCCTCAAAAATTATTCTCTGAAATAGATGATGGGTGGGTAGATAGATGAATAGCAGTGGGATACATTCCTATTTTGGCATTGTTATTATAGCCTCCTTATGAGGGACTTTTTTTCTGCTGTACTTGTGTGTAGGGTTTCACTCATAATATTAACAGGGTGATGAATGGTTGCTCAGTGGCTGTAAGCAGAAGGAAAAGGACAAGGTGGGAGGCTGGAGAGATAAGCAGAGCTGTGATAAGAAGTGGTCCTGGAGTCTGGCTGGTGATTGAAGGCAAAGTATCTCCTGCTTGAAAGGGGTCAAGTGTAAGCCTTTAAGCAGAGGTATTAGTTGATGTTGATTGAGATGGTTGGTTATTTGTGAGGGAGGAGAAGGTCATCAGGGGGTAGAATCCTGATAGCAAAGGCAGTGAGGTGGGACTTGCAGTGGTGGAGACAATAAAAGGCAAAGACTTCAGGTAGAAGTGTTCAAATTTGGTAACAGACCATGACCAACAAATAGATATGATTAAGCATGGCTTCTAACTTTGTGTGAACCATGAAAGCATTAATAACACAACAAATGTACAAATTGGTAGGATAAGAACAGAGAGAAGGGACTGCCAGCCCCATGGTCAGCCACAGTTATGTTTATCAGAAATAGGTTCTTGAGAAATAATGAAGTCCTACATCAAACTATTTCCAACTGTCAATGAAGAATCCAACAAATCAAATCAGACAAACAAAATCTAACAGACACTTATCAATTGTGAATGACAATAAAAGCTTTTTATCTTGAAAGAATATCATGAAGGAATTTAGCTAAGCTGCACAAACAATAAAATTAGTCTTGTGAGCTTAAGGACAAAGGGTTCTCTATAGACTCAGAATTCTGGTGTTTCTTAACTGAAAGCTGAATGAAATGCTGACTCTTCTCCCTTCGCTAAATATTATAGTAATGTACACTCAAAGAAAATGATATTTATGAACTAAAACCACCCTCACACAGCCATCGTCATTAACTCAAATGGATGACACCCCAGTCTTGCTCAAACAAACCAAGAAGGAAGAAAGTGCTGGTGCAAGAGCATATATAAACACCAGTTGTCTGAAAAGCAAGTTTGCTGTCATCTGGGGACACATCATTTTTAGAAACAATGACCCATTTGGCAGTCCCACACATGTTACCCTCACTGAGAGAGCTTTCTAACATTCCATGCCTTGCTTTATTTAGGTTTGGGATTTTTGTGGATATGAATCTTTAGCAAAGCTAGTCCAGAATCATAATTCCATTTGGTGTTTTTCATTCTATTCACACTATGCTTTGTCCCCTTATGTCTTCTATTACCAACCCTTGATTCCCTGCCTTGAAATCATTGTCTGAACACCTCATATCAAATGGCAGCAGTGTAGAATGCCTAATTATTTCACTGTTGAACTTGAACAGCTGTCCTAGATGGTCTATTTAACAGGGCTAATGCTCTGGCTGTTGAAAACAGCCTTTGTTGTGTAAAGGATGTGATTTTCACACTCGAAAACATTTCCTTTTAGCCCAGGTAACATCTAAAGCGTCCTGGGTTAGATTTTTCCAAAGTATCAGGCTCCATTTTGTCTTTTCAATTAAATTTCTATTGAATATCTCATTATTTTAAAAGAATAATTACCCAAGTACCTGAATTTTGTTCTCTTGACCCCAAGAAACAAATAGCATAGCTCTTGACTTTATTTTGACACTTTAGGTAATTCTAAGTGTACAGTGAGATTTTTCCAGAATATGTGAATTCTTTCAGCCACAATATATTTACACTATAGAATATGTAGGCTATATAATTTAGGGCAGATTGAAAGGGAATCTGAAGAATTAAGCATTTGTCCTTTGAGAAGGAAGTAGAAATTGAGTCTCAGTGGCAGAAAGAGGAATCATAGAAAAGGTTCCCCAAGAACAGTTCTTTGTGAGTAGGTGTGAGGAGGGCAGTGATGCCTCTGGGAGCAAAAGCCCAATGTCCAGTGGAGTGCTTTGACTTCTGAATCCCCAAGTTCTTCCATTTCTTCCTTCTTAGAAGTTTTCTTCACTGGCACCTATTCTATGTTTGAATTTCCCTGGTCACATGACTTCAATTGTACTGTGCTGATTTATTTCTTCTCCATTTTGGGATCTTTCACAACCTATAGTCATAATGAGTCCTTCATGTTTTTTTTTTTTAATTAGTAGCCTGGAAAGCTTGCTTTACTTTGCATTTCATTTACACTTACCATTTTATTTCTAACTTGACAGAAAATAGATATAGCATTTCAGAGCATTACAAGAAGACATAACTGGACACTCTGCTGTTCCTGGTCTTTTGCTCCCCTTTCACAACCCATCTCATTTATTAATACACAATCTTTAAAATTTTGCATCCCTGAGATCATTAGGATGACAAATTCCAACAATATTAATCAGTTATTCCCTCTAGATAATTTGCAGAGATTTACAGGCTCACTATAATACTAAAGACTTTAAACAGATTCTGAATGATTTGCATGTGCGTATTGTTTCTTTTGGATTCCAAAAAAATCTTTTAGAAAAATTCTACAATGTTTCCTATTTTCAGAAATATATTTAAATAAAATGAAACAACATTTGCTTAGGTTTATTTACTTATGAAAAACTAAGCTTAAGTTTTAGTATTTGTAAATATTTAGGAAAACAAATATCATAGGTTATTTTTTAGCATTTAATTAATATGTACTGTTAAGTCTGTGGGTACTTTGAATAGCTGGAAACTGAATTATATGCATAAAAACATTCTTTTGAAAATACACTGCATTTAAAATAAAATGCATGGAGAGATTACTGTAAGAAAATGGATAATACTTTTTCTCTTTAAGATGAATGAGCCAATTTATAACTTGTCAAGGGTCAACAAGGATCAACTCTGCCAGGCCAAATGCTCTGAGAAAGCCTGGAGAAAAATCCCATTATGGAATGACTTGTGGATACAAAGGGGCTGTTGATTTATAAAGCACAAAATCTCCTGCCTCTCTTTACATTATGAAATATCTTCTATAATTGCTTTATTCTGAAATAATTAAACCAGTGAAAGTGGTTGGCACATAGTGGAAGTGAAAGGCTTACGTGTGGACACAGGATCAGCACTTGAGAAGTTCAAGGTAATTTTTCTGGGCTCGGCTGTAACTCCTTACCCTCCCTTTGGGTGTGAGAAAAGGCTAGAAACTATTGAAGCCTATTCCTTTTCTATGTCTTCCCCAGAAACAAAATTCTGTGGAGAATAAACAGGCCATCAACCAGGAGATTGCATTTTTCTTTTGTCCTTTGCAGTCAGATATGACAAAGTAAGTTCTGATCTGTGAGATGAAATAGATTCTGCCTAGCCTATTTAAAGTCAGGGGTATTTGACTTTATGATTTTTCTTTCTGGGGCTTGGGCTGCAGATGTAACAAATGAAGCTCTGGTTGCCATCTGTAACTATGATGTAAAAAGATGGAGCACAAGCCAAGAGAGGAGTAGCATGTGTGGAGGGCTGATGAGCATGTGGCTATTTGTTCCTTTCTGCACTGCTCAACTCTAGAACTTTCTCTTTTTTGTAGTCACTATTGTTATGAGTTTTCTCTTCCATGAACATGGCCCAAGATGCTTACAGGCAAACTTGTATTTCAGTCTTGTTATCACTGGGAAGAGCAGCATGATGGTCAGCATGTTGTTTTTGCTGACTATATGAGTAGTTGACCTTGGTCAGCTTGATTACATGTGGTAGGACACAGTATTACCTTGGAACAAAAACATTGCCAGCCACTATTCAAGTTATTTTTTTATACATTTTTAAGTTTAATTATACTGCATGCATATAATGTAGTGTGTGTGTGTGTGTGTGTGTGTGTGTGTGTGTGTGTGTGTGTGAGAGAGAGAGACTATGTGTGTGGAGGTCAGAGGACTGCTTTGGGTGTGAATTCTGCCTTCCCCCTTGCTTGTGTCAACATTTCATACTGCTGCCAACATCAAGCTTAAGAACTTGGAGTGATCATAGACTCATGAACCTTTCACAGGGATCCTAGTGATCCCAACTTCAGTTGCCAACATTTCCAGGTAAGAGATTTACCCACTGAGCCATGTCTGCAGCCCTGGGCATCCTCTGGGAAGCTTTATTTGACTCCCTGTTCTGTTCTTACCCTAGATGCTTCCACAGTTGCTCAGTTCACATACTTCCAACTCTATAAACATCTCTTGCTGTCACCCTCCCTTCCTGTCTCTTCCCTCTCATCCCCTTCCCTCCCCCCTTTCCCTCTCTTTTCCTCCCTATAATGTAAGTTCATACAAAGCACAAAAGCTCGCACATAGTAAGTAGCCAAAGTTAATAATTACTAATGTTATTAAAGAATACTGTTTGGAACTTGATACAATTAATTACTGTTGCATTGCAAGGAGCTTTGAAGAAGAAAAGATCTCTGACAGCCATAGAAGGCTGTCATTTTGAATGTCTAACAAGCTAAGGATGTTATTGTCTGCAAGGCCACATGACATCTGATGACCATGTTATGAGAGATTCTCAAAGGAGGTTGATGGAAACAGACAAACCCAGCAATTTGAGAAGTTTGATAGGTTACTTTGAGGTGGCTGAGAATTGCTTCCTATAAACAAACAAGTATTTTTAAGGTCAAATTCAATTATCGGGCTCACATATTAATAAACTACAATTATTACTTTTAAAATAATACTAGTAGTAATTAGCATTCCTTCTCTCATTTGTTTATTGATTATCTTCAGTAGTATAATGATTAAATAAAATATATATACTTATTTTGACTAGTATCTTGCATCATCCTTTAAAAACACCCGTGTTTATGCATGCTTTACATATCTCTGGACTAGAGCTATAGAACAGTATGAACAGTGCATCCCTGTGTACAATTATCACATCTTAAAGATCAATACAGCCAAAGAGAGATCAAAGGAAGAAAGACACTGAGATCATTCTTAGCAGGAAGCTAGAAAAAACTTGCACGAAAGAAAAGAAGAGCTCCTTCGACCAACAATGTTTTGAGCCCTTCTTCACAGCCTAACATGGCTTCTGTACTCTGGTTCCACCCCACACTCACCTGAGAATCTTTTAAAGGGCTCCAATCCCTCATCTCCACCTTGGGCTGACCATGGAACAATGGATTTTCTAATACATTCCCAGGAGTGTATAGTGTTCAGCTGGAGATGTAAACTATTAATTTAAATAGCTGGGCCATGATTGTTAGTCAATTTGTTTAAAGATGAACTTATATCTTTATAGTATTCATGGCTCAGCCTCATTTGGTCTGACTCAGTTTAAGTCAAACCCCAGAAAGAATGTTTATGATCTATGAAGTTTTCATCTACCTGCTGGAAAGTTGCTGAGACCTCCTCTAAGCGGTAACAATTTGGGGCAAATCTTCTCCCTTTCCCTGTCCCTCTGTCCCTCTCTCTAAAGGACCTTCTACTTTCTAGAATGTGCTCTACCACTGAGCTAAGTGCAACCCTGATAATGAGACTGGAAAAGATAAAGTGGGTGTGGTAAGAAAATCACTTGGGCAGGAGTGCAGAATTGACCATGCTAGGAAAAATGGCAGTCACCAACACAGCACATCAAGCTGATCAACCACATCAAGATCCTGAGAGTACCTATATGCTTTAAGAAGATTTATGGAACATAAATTTTGCACAATGAATGGCAAAGCCTGCCTTTAATAGCAGCAATAGGAAAACATGCTTTGTGAGAACATTTCCTTTCTTCTCATTCCAGTATACAATTCCATATAAAAATATATGGGATATAGCATTTACCCTCAATGCTTATCTTTGATCAACAATTTGCCCTGCTCAACAATCCTGTTTATGCTGTTTCATCACAGTGCTTTGCATTCCAATGACTTAAAGTACTCAGGTGCTTAATGGAAGTGTTCATTCCATGATCTCTTCTACATAGGTGCTTGCAAGAAAAAACTAAGTAACACTGTTACTTTGTTACCAATAATACAACTACTACACAGTTGCAATTAAAAAAATACTGATTTTACATTCTGAAATTTGGTGGGTATTAGAGACACCCACAAGCAGTTTGAAGCAGCTAGTTACTCTGGGAACAAATAACACCATTCACTGATGGTCACAACCTTATAGCTGATATCTGTTTTCAATATCAAGATCATTAGTGCAGTCCTAGGCCCACTTACAAGATAACATCATATGAAGGTTTCTTTGTCCCTCTTGAAGGCAATAGTTATATTAAGGTTGGTAAGTGGTGTAAAGTTCTGGAGGGAAACAACGTGGAATTCCCACTATCTCTGTAAGCTGCCACCACTAAAACCTGCTGTATTTACACAGGCATCTCCTGGATCCTCTCTTTATTCAAAGTAGCATTTTATTTGCATTTTTTCTTATATCATTTTTGAAATTGTGGTTATTTGCATTCATTAGGGAACTTGCTTTATGGAAGATTAGCTTGAGCATTGTGTGCTCTTATATACTTCAGAGTTTTCTGGTGCTGTGTAGCACTTTCCTGTGAGATTATAAGCTTCCCCTCAAGGATAGCTTGTTGAATCAAGGGATGATACAGAGGAGGTGAGACAACAGGACAGGTCTAAGGAACAAACTCAGCAAGACACAGTATGTTGACAGGAATGTAACAACATTATGTTCTAAGAGGAAGGGAAGCATTTCATTCTGGAGGGAAGTCCACGAGCTTAGGAAGTAAAGAAGTTAGTAGTTTCAGGAAGTCACTGAAGCAAAGCAGAAGCACTAAACTCTTTTCTGTCTAAGTGCACTGACTGCTGACCTGCGTGAAAGAAGCAGAGACCAGCTAAATTACCTGAAAAAAATATTCTCCAATTCTCCAACTTGTTGAGCTACACACATGCTGTTTTCTGCTCCTGTAAGTAACTCCTTGCCCTGTATTTCTGTAATAACCCCAACAAAAATCATTCAACAAAAGTTCATCAAGATGGACTTTGGTAGTCTTGTCATAGGTTTGATGTCTGGGGTGAATAGATGTTTGCTCACATTTTCCTAGGAACAGTGTCACACAGCATCTAGTCATGACGACAGAAAGTGAATTTTGTGAGAGCTTGAAGGATTTGAGAAGTAAGTGGTTCAGCTTTTGAACAAGCATACCTTTTGCCCATTTACCACAAAAGGATAATGCTTTATCAAATGGCATGCTTTTACAAAAGACGTTTAGTTGCTTGAATTTCAGGAAAGGCCTAAGAGAATCTAGAGGCAGGAATGGAAAGGAAGTATGTAGCATAACTGATACAGCAGAGCTGCTAAGAGAGAAGAGCCTTGATGGTCAAAAGCTCATAATGTTGATTTCCCTCATACTTTGACTATTGTGGTTGTCTGTTGATAGAACTTAACCACTGAAGAAAAACTTTCCAAAATGAAATATCACTTAAAATTGACTTATTTATGTAAAAACAAACAAAACTACAAACCTTCCTTGAGTAGGCTATTCTACCTTAGTATCATGAACATTTTTGTGCTTTGTTGCATGCAGCTCTGGAGGTGGCATGGGAAGGATATATACATGGGTACTTCTCATTTGCATACTCTGCTGCCACTTTGTAATGTCATCCGTTGCTATTTATTTATTTATCTATTTATTTATTTAATTAGCAATTGATTTTGAAAGGTGGCATGGTGATTATAGAAGGTGAGGTTTAAAAGAACACCCAGCTACAGAAAGTAGGTTTGGTATGTTGTGGACTGATTCCTACATAATCCTTGGTTTCAGAGTGAGATGTGACCACAAGGTTCAATAGAGAAGACATGCAGAAGAATCAAAGGATCTCAGTGGTCACCACGGTCACACTGTTTTGAGGTGGTACATAAATCCCTGACACATTCCATTTTCTTTTCTAATTTATTTATAAAAAAGTCTTTTTTTCTATGTATCCCCTTGTTCCCCCTTCTTTCCTCCTCCTGATCCTTCCCAGTCAGCCTTCAGCCTCCCCCCTCACCATTTCAAAACATACATGCCAATCAATTAACACATTGTATGTTACCAAGGCACTGCAGAGGAATTTACCAGCATCCATTCATCTCTCTTTGCCATCTTTTGGTACACCGTTCTCATCCATCTAAAGCTGGATCTCAGACTCCTGGAGGTGTTCCTCCACAAGTATCTGTCCCACATCCTGTTCCCTCAAGTCATGGTGATCTTCTTCTCATTTCCTACAGTCTCATCATAGGCTATTTCATGGGTTTATGTATGCTGCTTCCTGTTTCCCCAGTGCTCTTTATTTTCATGCCCTCTAGCAACCTCCTTCCTGTTTATTATAAAGGCACTTTGCCTCTCTAGAATTTTTCTGTATTCTTCAAACTAAGTAAATCACCCTACAGCCCTAGACTCCTTTAAAGCACATAGCCTTTCTGTCTTTCCTAATTTTCATTGAATTTTAGTATTTCATGTCTTTGACCCTCATCTCACACAAAGGTAGTAATATATATATAGTGTGTGTGTGGGAGGGGGTCATGTGCCTATGAATATGGGGGGTGGAGAGCAGAGCCATCATAGACTGACTTCCTTTATTACCCTTTGCTTTATTGCCTAGAGGTAGGGCCTCTAACTGAACCTGAAGCTCAGCATTTGGCTAGGCTGTCTGGCCAGTGGGCTTTCAGAATATGCCTGTTTCTGCCTTGTGGGGTCTTCAGCACACAGCCAGGCCCAGCTTCCTAGAAGAGTGGTGAGGATTCCAACTTACGCCCTCATGTTTACAAAGCAAGGCCACATATACGCTGACCATACCCCCAACCCTTTACCTTCTTGTTAGCCACACGGCTTTGACCAGAGTTATATTCTTTGTGAATGACTGGAAATTATTACTGATTGAAAAGTGAGGAAGGTTTTTGGGGCATCCTGCTGTAAGTTTGTGAAAAAGGTGTGTTGACATATAATATGTTCATTTTAATAAAAAGTTTATGATTTAAGATTCACATGTATAGAATATGACCCCTTTCACTAGAAATATTAAATTGAAGTTATAGTATTGCTTAGTTCAGCTTACTTTAGCCTAATTTGTATATTGGTCTTTATAAATGTAAATTGATGTCTTATGTTATCTAGGTAAGCTTAGATTATTTAAAACCCCTGTGTTCTAAAAATCCATATTTATTGTTTGAATTACATATAATTCTGTTTATTTTAACTGTGTTTATCTGCATGTGGTTTGGAATCTCATTCACTACATGTCCATCTTCAACCCCAGCTCATCATATAGTATTCACAAGAGTGTTTTGTTTAAAAATGCACAAAGGTATCTTATTAAATAATGTCACAAACATGAAGTTCATTATTATGCAAATGCCATCCTTGGAACAGATTTGTTAATTGCAACTCATTTGCATAATTAATGAACTCCCAAATGAATTATGCCTTTGCAGATTTGTGTGGCATTGTTTTAAAATAAATTATAAAATACATGTCAAAGGAAGAGTGCTTTCTGGGTTCCCATAGCATTGTTTGAAATTTAATTACCAAATACTTGTCAAATTAAAATGAGTTTGTAGTTTTTACAATGTTATTTTAAAATTAATCACAAAATAAAATGTCACTGCATTAAAGTAAACAACTTGTTATTTTCTCTCAAAGAACGCAGAAAATAGCTTTTTAACTTCAGCTACATCCTTAAGTATAGCAAGTATACTGTTTTATTCATTTGATCCCTACACTGTGACTTCAGAATGTTGATAGTTGTTAGCATGTTAATGTTTTGGCAAATTGAGATTTAATTTAATTTTATTGTGCAGCTTACTTTATATGGCAGATGATTAATGCATTGCCAGTGAGCTCAGTATGGATTTGTTCATGATAAATTAGAGTTCCAGAAAACATTCAAGGTCACTTAAATCTGAGGTATAAACAGTGTTCCTAAGATTTATTTAATTGGCATTTTGACTGCCATCATTTAAAATGATTAAAAGCACATGGCTTGGGTCTCTCTCCTTCTTCCTAATGCAGTGGGAGGATTCCTTTTTCGATGGAAAGGCAGCTTTGGGAATCCTCACACCACATTCAGTCTATAGAAACCTCTGTTCCTGCAGAGGAGCCATGCTCTTACCAATCCCGAAGCCCATGGAAAGGTGTTACCCAGCAGGAATTCAGGATAGAGACACCAGTTTACCTAAAAAATGACTCAGCTAAAATAATTAGAACATAGATCTGAGGAAGAAGAAAATATAATAATTATCATTGCAGCATGTCTAGTGTTGGAGAATATCAAAAAGCCCACTCACTGTAGAAAGGTTTGTGGCTGTTTTTCTTTCTAAGTACTTGCATTGACTCTGCTCATTTCTCTCTTCTTGTCCTGTAGTCTAAACAAAATCAATTGTCTGTGGTTAATACTACATTTTCTCAGTTCTTGACCATGGATTGTAAACCCTGGGGAGGGGGGAGGCCTTTGTCTGACATGACTATAACTATGCAAATTGAAACATACCGCATAATTCTTAAGTAAAACAATAAACTATTTTGTCTCTGTTTTTTTATCCTGTATATAGTTGCCTTTTCAGGCTTCTGTGAGATATTCCTTGCTACCCTTTCTGAAAACCGATAAGCATAGCAGGCCATTTTGAAGAGGAACTATGTCTTCTCCTGCATGCCTAGTGTGTGAATAAGAGCTCAAGTGTTTTATGCAGACACATAGATTTGACCTTTTGGCATTTTCTGTTTTATTCTGGCATAGATATAATTCGAAATCTTAGAACACATTTTCTTTTCCCAATCACATGAGAGCAGCTGCTTTTGTTTAGGCTTTGGTGCTAAGTGGACATATTGTTTTGTTAAATTGCCTTCAGATATTGCAAAGTGATACCATTCTTTCTGGTGCTACACCACTGAATAAAGTATTCCACATGCTAGGCCTCTCTGAACTAAATATTTGAATGGGGCAGTAAGCACATGCTGAAAGTGTTGCTGAGCTACAGCTTGCTGTTAGAGGATACTCATGGACTGAAGAACCTGCTAAGTGAGAGGTTTGGATGTAGTGTGTGTTCTTCCAGAAACTACAGTTTGTCTGCGCAGCAGTTTCTGACATTCTGACTTTAGGAAAAGTTTGTCAGGAATAAATGAACAAAATCATGGTTTCTGTTGACTCAGTGTAAATTTCTTTGACATTTCAGAAAGGTTTCTAATCTTTTCTTGACATATGTATCATGGCCACTTTCACTTTAAGCTCTATTGATTTCTGTATTTTGTCATGAAAGTTCCAGAAACTAGGTAGGTAGTGAAAGAAATAAATCAACATCTAGATTTAAATCAATTTAATCATTTAAACCAATATCATTTTATCATTTAAATCAATAAAATCAAAGAGCCATGTCCCCTGTCCCCTAAGGCTCCAACAGAGGTTTTCCTAGTTTGATCTTACAATATTTGAATGATATAAATGTACATATTCAAAATACAGAAGTTGGCCTGATAGATGTATATGACATAGCCGTAATCAAATTAATATACCAATTACCTGCTTAGTTAATTTGTGGACATCAGAAAGGAGAGTAAACCACTTAAAATCTGTTCTAGTTCCAAGCTTCAAGTAAATAGTATAGTATTATCACCTATAGCTATGGCAGATTAAGAATATCTGATATACACAGTAGAATATTTTTGAAGTATAAAAAGAAGGAAATCTTGCCTTTTAGTGATAATGTGTACACAAACAGCACATGGTTTAACACATGGAAACTAAAAAGAAAGCTCATGAACTTGACATAGACCCACTGCAGCCAATAACTGAACAGTGGGGGACAGATGGGGATATTGGTTAAAAGGTATAAACGTTCTGTTGCCAAATGAGTAAGTTCTGAGCTCTACTGTACAGTCATGATTTCCAGTGTTAACTTATACAGAATGTGCTGTTCACTGTCTTTGAGAGGAATCTTCAGGTTTTTTGTTTTTTTTTTTTTAATTGTCTTGGAAGCCATTTCAGTCCCTTTAGAGAGAGACCATACATTTATTTTAATTTTCTGAGGTTTTACTAAGACTACATTGTTTTAGTAAAGACCAGAAACTGTAAGTTTCTAAAAGTATTTATTTTATATTTCTAAAGAGAGTTAGACCCTGCCCAGGGAGGGGATGGGGAGTTGTAGAGAAGAAAAACGACAAGATGTATTGGGAGGGGGAAGGGACCTTGAATAAGGATATACAGGGATGGGAAAAAAATTTTCAGAGGGAAAGCTGAACACAAAGTAAATATATGTGTAGCAATCTTATTTGCATTACCACCGTTGATAACCCATGCTTATGATTCTTATCCTCTTTATAGTTATTGTTAATTTTTCCTCATTTTAAATTTATGTAACTGTTTTTTTGTTAAATACAAAATAAAGAAGGAAAAAAAAAAGAAATACACAGTAAAAAAAAAAAAAAAAGAGTTAGGATTTTTGTAAACCAAATCTCTTCTTGACCCAACAGTGTCTAATTCTCAGTCTCTTGGCTTCTGTTCTATTTATCCAAGTTTGCTTCTTTCTCCTTACATTTTTAGGCACTAAATATACATTATTTCAAACTATTAAGCTGGATGCATATTTTAAGCTACAAGTTGAAAAAGCTTCCATTTTTCCTAAAGCCAGTGCTCAGAAGTACATTTTATTATCATTTGACATAAATTGCTTTATTAAAAATTAGTTTTTAGAAAATAAAATAGCTATTATAATAGAAAAATCTCTTATTTTGGGTCTTTATACAATATTGCACATTTTAAGTAGCTAAAGACTCGTTTCTGGTGAAGAAAATTTTTCTTAGTTGTTAAATATTACATGGTCAAAATATAAATTTTATTTTTTCTCATTAGATATTTAATTTGTCCAGATGAGGAGGAAGTATAAGAGACATCTATGTGCACTGTTCACCTCTAGAGCTCATCAAAACAGAGCAATCTATATGCTTTGCTATTGCACTAGTGATTGTCACCCATTTAATGTATTCATACTGAAGTGTATACATTTGAATAGGTATATGTCCCATGACAGAATGAAGTGGTGTATAAATAAGAAAAAAAATCCTAAATAAAATGCAACTGAAAGATACACAGACATATTGAATATTCATGTATATAATTTGAGATATTTCCTCCCTAGAGTTTAAGTTGAGGCACATTGTTGATGTCTGTCCACCATGACACACTTTGTAGTTATTTTTAATTCGAAATAAAATATTAATTCTTTGGAGTTTGTGTATGGAATGTACCTGAAGGAGGGGAACTCAGAAAGGTATACAGTGACAGAATGTTAATAAATTTCTTTTAAGGAGAAGTCATTTTAACTTGAGGGGCCTGAACGTCTGTCTCTAATCCCCTGTCTGATCTAGAAGAGAGAATTTACAGTGACTACCATTCACTGGAAAAGTCAAATGCCTTTGTTATTTCCGAGGCTAGTCCAAAATGGACAGAGTATTTCAGTTTTCCTTTGGTTAGAAAAGTGAAACTGAGCTGGGATAGTGATGGATTATGCTTTAAACCCAGAACTCTGGGGGTAGGGGCAGGCAGATTTTTTTTTTTAAGATTTATTTATTTATTATGTATTCAGTACACAGAAAGGATACCAGATCTCATTATAGATGGTTGTAAGTCACCATGTGGTTGCTGGGAATTGAACTCAGGACCTCTGGAAGAATAGTCAGTACTCTTAACCTCTGAGCCTCTCTCCAGCCCCAGGCAGATCTTTAAGTTTTAGTCTACCCTGGTTTACAAAAGGAGTTTCAGGACAGCCAGGACTACAAAAAAGAAACCCTGACTCCAGAAAAATAAATAAATAGGAAAGAAAGGAAAGAAGAAGGAAGAAAGAGAGAAGACAGAGAGAAAGAAAGGAAGAAGAAAGAAAGAGAGAAAGAAAGAAAGAAAGAGAAAGAAATATGAAACTTTCTTATTTCATCCCCGCCATCCTGAGATTCGACCACTGCGGTGCCACTCTGTACTGAGTTTCAGGAATGGAACACTGACATGTCCCTCCTGTGATATTAGTGGTTGGACCCAGGGCACACAATTTCAGATTCCCTTCTGACCAGATTTCCAATTCTTAGACCTTAAGTAGCTTCTGGTTTCCCTGATGTGACTCCTTGAAGCCTGCAGTTAGAGTCATGTCCACACCAGCATCATTTTACAAGTGAGCATTTAGAACCCATCTTGATAATACTGTTAACTCACGTCACGGCAAGGCTTCGGTAACTTCTTTAGTTAGACTCCATGAACGTTTTAACCCCAGCCATGACTTAGGTACTGATGGCTCATCTATTCTGAGTCTTCTAAGTTTTAGATTCTTCACTTTAGTCTTATCCGGTTCCATGGAGAAGAGATAAGGGAAGCAGATACTAAATCACTTTTCCCCCGAGAAACCAACAACCCAGGCTGCTCCAAATTCTACACTATATTTAAATCCTTTCTGAACGCTGGTGAAATGGTTCAACATTTAAAAGTGCTTGACTCAAAGCCTAAGGATTGGAATAACCTGGATGGAGGAAAGAACTAACACTGAATGTACATCCTGACGTGCACATACACCTTGCCTCATTCCCACTAGTAGACGCGCAAAGAACAACAATTAGTAAATATACATTTGGGAAGTTAAATCCTTTTGGACCCATGCGCTCAAGATTTTTTTTTTTTTTAAACTTTATTTATTTATTTGCCTTGGTGTTTGTCTGGAACTACAGACAGCTGTTACCTGCCATGTGGGTGCTGGGAATCGAACCCGGGTCCTCTGGAAGAGCAGACAGCACTCCCAACCACTGAGCCATCTCTCCAGCCCCGCGCTCAAGATTTTTAATTTATGATGAAAAAATGTTTATAGCCGAGCCTGAGCAGACATCTTTGTAAGTCTTGAAAAGTAAGCAAACAGTTTAGTTTAACTGAAGCTCAGGCCAATAATAAAATCCTTATTCTGATTCAGCAGAAACTGTTGGAAAATATTGCTAAGTGATCAGAGACTGCAGCCTCCTGGGGGTCTAGCAGCTTATCTCAATAACCTCTGCGATTCGGAGCTCCCTCCCTTCAGGAGAACTTCCTGCCTTAACCTGCCTTTGTCGGGAGAATGTCCTTGGGCCCGGATTACTGACCTAATCTAAAGCCAGATGTCTGATGCATCTGTAGCTTTACCCTTGGCACAGATCCCTACTGAGAAGACTTGCTAGATGCTCTGCTATAGGACCCTGCTGCCACATACTAAGCCTTGTATTGTGGTAAAAACTTGTCTTGAGATGTGTTTTAAATGGGGTTTATTTTGTGAAAATTGTTTATATAATAGAGTTGGTTTTAAGAGAAGTTGACAGGATAAGGTTGTAGTGTGTCGGAGCCTTTTTAAGGAAGATTTTTTATTTTTATATTGTATGTTTGAACTCTTGTGTAGTTGGGCTGAATTGTTTATTTGGTTGGGAACTCTTGTGAGAGAATGACAATTTTTTGTTTTTGTTTTTTTTTTTTTTTGAAGGTTTATTTTTGGAATTTTTTTTAGTTAATTATGTTTTGTTTGTGTTTAGTCTTATGACGCGATCGTTTATATATATAGTTGGGCGCCAATTATTGTGGTAAAAACTTGTCTTGAGATATGTTTTAAATGGGGTTTATTTTGTGAAAATTGTTTATAAAATAGAGCTGGTTTTAAGAGAAGATGACAGGATAAGGTTGCAGTGTGTCGGAGCCTTTTTAAGGAAGATTTTTTATTTTTATATTGTATGTTTGAACTCTTGTGTAGTTGGGCCGAATTGTTTATTTGGTTGGGAACTCTTGTGAGAGAATGACGACTTTTTGTTTTTGTCTTTTTTTTTGAAGGTTTATTTTTGGAATTTTTTTTAGTTAACTACGCCTCGTTCGTCTCTAGTCTTATGACGCGATCGTTTATATATATAGTTTTTGATTTCCCGCTACAGCCTTGTGATAGGGGTGTGCTGCTTTATGCAAAGTAGGGTTTGTCCCCAGGCTCTGCAATCTTACATATTCCTTATACTTGGGAATATAATTGAACTTATTCACGAATCTCTCCCTGAGTGCTATCTCTGTCTGTGCTCATGGGCTGCAGACAAAGCTTTCTGTTGACCATTATGGCTCTTTCCCCTCTTGACCTGGTAGCCGACAGGCCGAGAGAAAAAGACCCCTAATAAATCAGAGTTGGCTAAATAAAGATGGGAATTATCCAGACAGGAGAAAGTTATAGGAAAAGTACTCAGTAAACAGACTGCAAAGAAGGCAAATCCATGAAGGACCTGTAGTGTAGTTAGACCTACAGCTTCCACCAAGAGATGGGAGAGATAATCAGCACTTGTCTGTTTGCTAATGTGAGGGAGATAGTATTTCACTTTTTAGATAAAATAACTTGATTGTGACTGCTTTATGAGTAAGTGGCTGGGCTCTACCTCAAGGGTTTTCTATTCTGGAGTCCACACCATTTGCTGATAATTGCCCACTGCCTTTGAATTGGGATATACTTAACAAATTATGCCTATGATAAGTATAATAGAGATTTTAGCAATTACCATAAAAGGCACCAATCTAAAAATATATTAGAAAAATGGGGAAATGGGAGAGGAGCCTGGAAATTCACACTTCCAAGGCCATGAAGAGAGGATCATGAGAAGTGAGATTAACTTCAAAAGGCTAAGAATGTTCTCACAGTTGTGAAGTTGGCCACAACACTCCTTCTCTACAGGAGGGTCTGAAGCGAAAGTGTGGTATGAGCCTAACCTAGACTCTCTGTGAAAACAATGGTCATTTTTGATTTGACACTGTGCCAACACCAAACTGTTGCTAGTCTCTAAATAATTCTCCCTCACTGTGCTTTTCTACTGAGGCTCACTTTGCCCCCAGTACCAGACAGAGCCAGATTGAGTCCAGAGTGAGCATTGCCTTAGGGTGCTGGGAATTGATCTTGCCACTTGGGTTGCCTTTGCTTTCTCTTAGGATCCACTGTCAACAAAGCACCAGGAAGGGCAAGAAGAGAAGAGGAGGGTGAGGATGCAGGATTCTTAACTGTTCTGTGTATTCATTTTTTGCTTCAAAGTCATGTGATAGCCATCTACTTAATTCTATGGTTAAGCCAAACGTCACTCTTTTGTACATCATTAGGAAAGTCCTGACAGGGATAAAAACAGTGCAGTCATTATATGAGCTATTATATTATTATAATTGCAACCACATAAAGCACTTTAATAGAATATGTTTAGAAGATCATGCTGGTGCTGCATCCTGCTTCCCCAAACAGAAGAAAACAAAGCCAGTTTTATAAAACATAACCATAGTGGTCAGAATAAATGATGAAATTCTATTTTCTTAAGGAAAGTTTGATGCCAGACACAATAGAGAAAAGGCAGTGCCTGTTCTTATAATTTATATTATGTACAAAATTTTGTTATATGATAAGACACTCCTGGAAATTCTCCTTTTACAAATGTTTAATAATATAGAGTCCTCACCTCACCCTCAAAGAATAAAGAGAAAATTTCATTGAAAATCTTATCCACCTGTGTGGCTGGTCAATTATTCACAAAGCATCATGATCTAGTATACATTTCCCCAGCCTAATTCCATCAGACAGACAATTTGTCGTGCTAGCAAAGGATGCATGAGAAACGAATGGAGCGGTGAAGACATCCTCTGAACACACACATTCTGCTCACTTTAAGGTATTTTTAAAAATCAGATGTGTACACAGAGAAACCCTGTCTCAGGGGAAAAAATCAGATGTGCAAACACATCATCTTCCATGTGTCATTGAGTACTCCCAGTGAAAATAATGCTGAGATTTTTGTGATTCTGAAAAGAGACCCTGAAACTGAGAGATGCTAGTATCCCATGTAAATAACCCAGTTATATAAAAATGACTTTTATATCTGCCATAAAAATGGGACAGAATGCCAACACCATTTGTTAAAGATACTATCCTTTTTCCACTGAGTATTTTAGACCTCTTTGCCAAAGATCAAGTGTTATTAGGCTTTTGGGTTTTTGTCGGGATCTTCAATTCTATTCCATTGATCTTCAATTCTATTCCATTAATCCACAAGTCTGTTTTTATGCCAGTACCAGGATATTTTTATTACTGTAGCTCTATAGTATATCTTGAAGTTGGGGATGGTAATGCCTCTTGAGGTTGTTTTGTTAAACAAAATTCTTTTGGCATTCCTGGCTTTCCTGTTATTCCAAATAAAATTGAGTTTTGTTCTTCCAAGGTCTTTAAAAAATTGTGTTGAGATTTTGATGAGAATTGCATTGAATCTGTAGACTGCTTTTGGTAAAATTGCCATTTTCACTATGTTGATCCTACCTATCCAGGAACATGGGAGATCTTTCCATTTCTTATATCCTCTTTAATTTCTTTCTTCAAAGATTTAAATTTTTTGTCAAACAGATCTGATATTTCTTTGGTTATAGTTACACCAAGGTATTTAATGCCATTTGTAGCTATTATAAAAGGTAATGTTTCCCTTATTTCTTTTTCAGCCCTTTTATCTTTAGTGTATAGGAAGACTACTGATTTCTTTGAGTTACTCTTGTATCCTGCTATATTGTTGAAGGTGTTTATCAGCTGTAGAAGTTCCCTGGTAGAATTTTATGGGTCACTTATGTATATAGTCATATCATCTGCAAATAGAGATAGTTTCACTTTTTCTTTTCCAATTTGTATCCCCTTAATCTCCTTTTGTTCTCTTATTGCTTTAGCTAAAGCATCAAGAACTATATCAAATAGATAAAGGGAGAGAGGACACTCTTGTCTAGTTCCTGATTTTAGTGAGATTACTTTGAGTTTTTCTCCATTAAGTTTGATGTTGGCTGTTGGCATCTTGTAAATCGCCTTTATTATATTGAGATATTTTCCCTGTATTCCTGATCTCTCCAGAGTTTTTATCATAAAGGAGTGTTAGATTTTGTCAAAGGTTTTTTCAGCATCTAAGGATATGATCATGGGGTTTCTTTTTCCCCCTACAGTTTGTTTATATGATGGATGACATTTACAGGTTTGTTTTTTTTGGTTTTTTTTTTTTTTTTTTTTTTTTTTTTTTTTTTTTTTTTTTTTTTTTTTTTTTTTTTTTATGTTT